>CAUYRT010007420.1:0-29301 GCA_963574885.1 Lepilemur ruficaudatus
CTTCATCTTTATCCAACCTTTGTGCCAAACACTTGTGATTGTCAAAAAGAATCCATTTTTCATCGCACGTAACAACACAGTGTAGAAATGGTTCACCTTTGTGTCGTGACAGCAAAGGCAGGCAAGCTTCGAGGCGATTTCTCTTCTGACGCTCGTTTAATCCATGCGGAACCATCTGTCCAGCTTCTTCACCTTGCCCATTTGTTTCCAATGGTCCAGTATTGTTGGAACAGTGACGTCAGACCTTGCTGCTAATTCACGAGTAGGTTGAGATGGATTCGCTTCCACTACAGCTTTCAGCTCATCCTTATCCGCCTTGGTCTCAGGTCGCCCACGAGGCTCATTTTCAAGATTAAAATCCCCAGAAGGGAACTTCTCAAACCATCCACGTGCTGTGCGTTCATCAGCCACGTCCTTCCCAAACGTTTTTCTGCCGTTTCGACCTGTCTGCGCTGCATTGGCTCCACAAGGGGGACTCACATTTGAAAATACCATGAATTTTTCACTTATCCATGGTTTCTCAAACTTGCTCTAAGAGAAAATTTAAAAGACAATCGCAAGCCAAACCATGCATTTGAAAGACTGAGGAAGCACCTTCACGATAAAAATAAGTGTCACAATGAAATGCCAGAGGTGTCAACCGTCAAACTTAGTACTCAAGGAACTCGGACGTTGCATACTGAATAACCTAAATAATTGGCCCTCGGTTCTGAAAGCAGCTCTCTGACACCGACCGGCTGTCCAGCAATCCAATCCAGTTCTGACACTAAGGACCCCAAGGCAGCCCAGACCCCACAGGCGAAGGCTCAGCCCTGCGAGGCTGCCTCCACCTCCGACGCCAGCCGCAAGGGGGTCGCCGGGCTGCCCTCGCATCCGTCCGACTCGGCTACAAATCCGGGGTCTCCCACAACCCTCCTTCTGGTCTGATAATTTGCTAGAATGACTCACGGAACTCTCCGGAAGTGATGCTTATGATTGCAGTTGTGTTATAAAGGTGACCACTCAGGAGCAGCCAGACGGAGGGACTCGTGGGTACGATCGGGAACCGTCCCAGGGCAGGGGTCTCTGTCCTCCGGGATGCTGGGTGCCCGACCCTCCCAGCACAGTGACGCCTGCACCCCCCACGAAGCTCCCAGACCTCACTGTTCAAGGGCTTTGTGGGCGTTCATTCCAGAGGCGTGATTGATGAATAGATCATGGTGGAGAGACTGAATTCAATCTCCACCCGCCCCCCACCCTCACTGGGGGTGGCAGGGGGAGCTGAAAGTCCTGTCCGGTCACAGGGTGGATTTTGCTGGCAGGACGTGGCATGGTCTAAGGTCCGCGTTAGCATGACTCAGGTGTGGTGTGGTCCAAAGGGTGTCCTCATGTAACAAAAGACACCCCTGTCACTTAGGACGTTCTGAGAGTTTGAGGAGCTCTCTGCCAGGAACTGGGGGCGAAGGCAGAATATATTGTTCATTGTACCACAGGCCTCACTCCCTGGACTCCCAGCACACTGGCTCCAGCTCCCCGTCCCGCCCGTGGCCCCGGGAGGCTGGCAGCGGGCGGAGCTGGCAGCGGGTGGGGCTTTGCCGTTGGTAGCTGTCAGCACAGCTGCAGGAGACACGGCTCTGTCACAGCAAAACCGAAGCCACCATGGACTGGCCGTCAGCAGGGCCCCCCGATGGCAGTGTGGCACCTGCAGACCCAGCCAGGCTGCACGGGGGGTAGGCCAGGGCCCTGGGGCGGCTCTGCCACCGTGACCGCTCCCGGCCTGGCCGCCCATCGCCAGCCCGGACGAGCTACGCTGTGCGCCCGCAGGGCCAAGGCCGGCCAGGCCTGCGGGAGGCGCCTGTCTTTGGCATTTCCTGCTGAACGTTTTATGCGCAAGTTGGATGAGGACGCGGGAGGCCTGTTTGTCAAATTTATGGGGCTGCAAAATTGGGAGGCAGAGCTAATAAGTTGATGGCAGAGTCAAGACGTTTAAATATTTCAGGAGGATGAGATTAACTGATCACGCTCGCAGCACAGAATTGTAGGCTGCGAGGCTGTTTCAGACCGTTTTGTCCAAGATGTGTATTTTGCCCCAAATAAGGTCCGGAGAGTTTCCATGCTGCAGCCAAGGTTGTACCACAAGCGGCGTTCACCTGTAAGGCTCAGAAACACCTTAAACCCGACTCCTCTGCAGGTGGAATTCTCCAGAACGCGGCCTCACTCAGACATCCGCATTCTCTCTACGTGAGATGGCGACAGCGACCCCTCTGGACCTGAGTCCCTGCTTGTCTCTGTCCCCTCTCATGCTCCCCTTGGGGCAGCTCAAACATCTTCTGTGCCCACGCGGCCTCTCAAACAGCAGCGTCGGGGGAACGTCCACCCAAAGGCCCCACAAGGAGCCCTGCGGCACCGAAGGTCCCTGCCCTGCAGCCGTCAGCTGGACACGCCCGCTACAGCTCTGCGTGTGGCTGTGTGATTCACGCCCCGAGGACGGTGCTGTCCCCAGGCGGGGGTGGGCTTGTTTTGGCCACAACCTCCTCTGTGCCTAGTACCGGGTGGGGCACATTCTGCACATGGGAGAGGGAGGGAGGGAGGGAGGGAGGGAGTGGGAGCTGCTCTAGGGGATTAACTTGGATCATCTTAAGTCCTCCCAACGCTGTATGATGTGGGGGCTGCCACCACCCCACATGCGAATACTGCAAGTAAACCCTGAATGTGTCCCACCAAGCAGAGGTTTGAACCTTGATCTGTCCAGCACGGTCTGAGCCTACACCTGTCTGGTGAGGCCGAGAAGACACATGTGGGTGTCCGTGCACGAGTGAGTGGCGGGTGCCTGGGACGGGCAGGGAAGACGGGGCAGTGCAGGCTGGTTGCTCTCCCCTGGAGCAGGCAGCTGTTTGGCGTTTGTGGTTTCCTGCCAGGGCAGCTGTTCCGGCCTCAGGATGGCCCACAGACACAGCCAGGCAGAGAGAGTCCTGTCTGAGGGTTCTGGGGTGACCGCCGGGCTCACAGCCAACGGGCACGGCCCAGTGGCCCTAGCTCCCCCGGCCTCAGATAGATAGTTAAAAGTTTGTTGGTCACAAAGGGAAAAGAGCTGCTGCAGTTTCAGTGGGAATCCAGCTCCACCAGGTCAGTCTCCTGTATTTCACGGAATAAGGCGCTGCCCTTTGCCCGTGGGCAGAAGGAGAGAAACTCAGTTTTACAGACCTACAAGCAGGACACCACGTGTGTGCACACGCCAAGGCACGCACACCGTTAACGGCTCAGCTGACCGCTCAGAGGGCAGGGGAGGACCCCAATGGGAGAGCTCAGGGCGGCGCTGGCCACGCTGTTTCGGATGAGCAGAGGCAAGGCGGGGTATGGCGTCCCGGGAGTGGGGAGACTCCAGGGCTGTGGTGCCCAGACGTGGGTAACAGCTGCCCCAAGACAAAGGGGCCGAGACCAAGCCCCTTCCAAGCCATATGTTGGACCCGGAAAATTTCCCAAAGCGTCACGTTACCCAGGCTCTGAGCTGCAGTGAAACTGCCCCGCTCCTGGCGGCCAGCGATGCTCGTGGGAAACAGTCAGTGTATCATGGACACGCTGCCCCCCAAACCTGCCCCAGTAAACCGTGGCTTCCGCTGTCTTTATGAAACCTATTAGAGCTGGCTTTTTGTTAAAAGTACAAAAATCGTTCAGCCGCAAGAATATTAAAAATATATTTAGCTAGTTTGCGTTTGCTTTTGACTGATTGTAATTGAACTGATAGCTCGGCTATCTGGAAGGCATTCAGCCGTTCTGAACAAAATATTTTGTTGAATAAGCTGCAATACACCATCATCGGTGAGCTCAGAAGGCTCCTATTAATCTCATTTCAAGTTGCAACAATGAAGCCTTGTTTCACACTTCTATTTTTAACTAATGAAAATTTATTACAGAGAAATCCTAATTATACCCTTTGGAATATGATACAGTTGCAAATCCACTAGTAATTTTCTTTTCTTTTTTCAAAATTCCACATAATCGCATAAGAAGCAAAGAATGTAAGTTCCCCTGAAATAGTTGGTCTATAAATAAGATTCCCCAGTGGGCTGAGCAGTCTTTTCTTTCCACATTGCGTATTAGTGTGGATTAATCCATGTTGCAGCCCCCATGAACGAAAACCCCTCGGCAGACACAGACCGTTGTGTATTCTCAGCACATCCTAAAAACGGTAACACGCACACCTCACGTTTCTTTGGACAGACATGACGGGAAAGCTGCTCCCTTGGCAGGTGTCGGGAGCCCTGGACTGGCCTGGTCTGGCCCCTAAATGACTATTGACTGTCCCTTCTCCTTTCCGCCCCCCCCCCCAAGCGAGGAAGTCGGCTTCCCTTGGCGCCCACACCTCTGGGCGGTGGCCGTTGGGCGCAATGGTGCTGGGGGTGGGGCTGTCCTGTGCGTCGTGGGACGTTCAGCGGCTCCCCGGTCTCTCCTCCCAGTGGCCAGCGGCACCCCCAGTTGTGACAGCCACACACACCTCCAGACCTCGCCAAATGTCCCCTGGGGCACAATCTTCCCCAGCCGAGAACACTGCAAGTGTCAAAGACAATTGGAGCTGGACGGTGGGTGAAGCGGTAAAAACATTTTATTTGGGACAATTGCAAAGGAGGAAAAGTGACCTCGGCACAGAGCCGGGCTGAAGTCCAAACGCCGTGTGTGGACCGACCCGTGGGATTCGCAGCCGGGAGCAGGCAGGGTGGGGTCAGCCACTGGAAATTTCCAAGAGCAAACACCAGGGGGAGGGATCGGGCTCCCCCACCTCAGGGCTCTTGTGGGGACAGACCTGGAGGTGGTGGCCGGGGAGGGGTCTGATGCCATGTCCAGGGTGGGGGCTGCTGGCTCACTTGATCTAGCGCGATTCTTGCTCGAATTACGAGACCCAGATGAGCTTGGAAGTCCAAAGTTCCAGGCCACTGAGAAGCTCAAGGCCCAGCAGAGTTTGGACCAGGAGGGAATCTGCCCAGGCCAACGTCAGCCTGGATTTACGTGGTGCTTGGGACTCCACCCATCCCGCTGCGAGGGCGAGGCTGGCTTTGCATCCCCGAGTGGGTTTCCTGCCGTTTCCACCCACGGAGCCCTACAGCGCTTCCCACGTGGAGGGCACTAAGCCGCCAAAGTGGACTTCATGACCACCCGGCCAAGCTCGGCCCACGTGCAGCAGAAAATGAGGACTCTCCAGCATGCGGGGGGGGGGGGTCTGACGCTGGAATTGCCACAAGACCCTGACGCACCTGTCACCGTGAACGGCCACCGCCCTGGGCCTGGCCGTGGGTGGGTGTGGGGGCAGGGCCAGGCGGGAGCAGCCCGCGGGGGCTCAGCGTGCTCAGGGCGAGGCTGCGCTCCAGCCAGTGTGGGCCACTGTGTGCGTCCTATGGGGACGGCTGTGTCCCCGAGGATGGCTGCAGCTGGTCCGAGCTGCCCAGGCAGGGCCAAGCCGGGGCGGAGGGAGCAGCCGGGGCGGAGGGAGCGGCCAAACACAGACATCAGTGTCTGTGTTTGGCCAAACCCTCTCCTCCAGCAGCAGGCATTTAGGTTGCTTAAAGGCAGTTTCCAGATGCTTCTAGAATAAGCTGGAAAACCATGAAGTTATTTACCAAATGTGCAGTTAAACAATGCAAGGCACAGAGTTGGTGCTTAATAACGGCGGGCCTCCTGCTTTCTTCCAGAAGAGGAGGGTCTCCCCTCCTGCCCCCCAGGAAGGAGGGAGCAAAGGTGGGTGGTTCAGCCTGGCGAGGTCGGCTCGGCAGATCCCCAAGCCCTCAGTGCCCACTCAGGGCCCTGCCCCCGGCCACTGAGCCCTCAGTGTCCTGGGCTCTGGCTGGGGCTGTCCCTCTGCAGGGGGACCCCACTTTCCACTGTCCCCTCTGTGCCCAGGGTGGGGTCCCAGCCTCCCTCTCTGCCCCGGAAACCTCCCCTTGGGTTAGACCTCAGGATGGCATGCTGCGCCCTGGGTGTCCACAGGTGGTTCCTCCCACAACCGTCTCCCACGCACATGTCCAAACGAGGGGACCATGAGCAGGTGACGGGCCTGTCCAGGTGGTGAGTCCGCCTCTTTACCCGCCCAGCAACGGCATCTCTGTGGGGCAAGGCAGTCTGGCCTCCGTGGGCAGGGACAGCAGAGGGCAGGGAAGCGGGGTCCCGCCAGCCGGCCGCCCTGGTCCGTGGAGGGGGTGCTGGTGCCCAGGGTCCAGGGCTCCAGTCCCAAGAATGTCCCTGCCGAGTGGCCGCGTCAGGCTTTGTTTTCAAAGCTCCTTTGTTCCTCGCTCCTTCGAGAGCTCCCCGAAGGAGGGTGTTCCAAGGTTGCGACGAAAGCCGGCCGCGTCTCTCCAGGCGTGTTGAACCCTCTGCGTCTTGTGCCCCTGCAGGACTGAAGGCGGCGAGAGCCCAGAGCCGGCGGAGGCGGAGAAGGAGGACAAGGGCGCGAGGACGCCACCGCCCCAGGTCCTCCTGCCCCTGGAGGAGCGCGCCACCCACTTCCGGGACATGCTGCTGGAGCGAGGGGTAAGGACGGCCCGGGCAGGGAGAGGGCGTCCAGGGAAGGGGGTCCTCAGACGGCAGCTGGCGTCTCCCCTGGGGCCTGAGGGACGTCCTTGTCCTCACTGAGCTGGTGACTGGGCGGGGTGACGTTCAGGGGCTGAACGATCTGAGGCCCGGGGGCAAAACCAGGTGGGAAGGAGACGGAGGGTTTGCCAGGTGTGCGGTGTCGGGCGGCTGAGGTGAGACGCAGGCGCGAGGGGTCCCCAAGGCCCGGTCTCCGGCCGCACACAGGACGCACCTGCCCGTGTGGGGGAGATTCCTCGGGGCCTGGCCGGGTGGCGGTGCCCACGCGTGACACCCCAGGGGGGTCACTTACCCAGGGGACTCCCGCGCCTACGGATTAATGCCACTGTTTTCTCATAAAATTAGGATATCTTAATTGTAGCTGATTTCTCAAATTGGTTGGGGGTATTTTATATTCCAATCTCCTTCCAAGGACTTTTATTTCCTGCCTTGGCTTTTTGGTACAAAGTGGGCCCGATGCAGTGTGTGAGCCGGGCGGATTCCCCCCATAGTGACACCGAGGGCAGGAGGTGGCAGGGGGCTGCTGTGACAATGATCGTGACCAACACTGTAAATGCTCCCGAGTCCAGAACAATTTCCTCTGCGGTTGGCACCCAACCTGCGCAGGTGCGGCTGGGAGCGTGGGGCAGGGCCCGGAGAGGGCTGCAAGGACCCCACGGCCAGTGGAGACACGTCCTGCCCTGGGACAGCTGGAGCAGGGCTCCCTGGGGGCAGGCGGGCGCAGGGACTGGGCGCTGGCTGGGGCTGGGTCGGGCCCAGGGTGAACGGGGAAAACTGCCCATCCAGCTCCCAAGCACTTTAAGCAGGAAGTTGCTCAGCCCACCCCTCCCTCGGGAAACCCCCGTTTAGACACCGTCCTCACAGCACACGGGGGTTTCTCCCTCTGGGCCAACAGCCTGGCCTCGTGGTCTCCGTTTTGGACTAATGTCACCTTGCGTCACCACAGCT
This sequence comes from Lepilemur ruficaudatus, assembly GCA_963574885.1. Classification (NCBI taxonomy): domain Eukaryota; kingdom Metazoa; phylum Chordata; class Mammalia; order Primates; family Lepilemuridae; genus Lepilemur; species Lepilemur ruficaudatus. The sequence continues at coordinate 7,507 of CAUYRT010007420.1, forward strand.
GGCGGCCTCTCTCCTGTCTCACCCCGCTCCTGCCTCTGGGGCCTCCGCCCTCCGCCCACTCTTGGCGTGGGGGTGGGGGGTACCTTTGCTGTGGTTCCCTCCAGCCCAGTCTCTGGAGAGCAGCTGTGGACTCTGGCCCTGCCTGCCGGGGCTCCAGGGGCATCTGGGGACATTCACAGTGTGCCCGTCACCGTTGCCCTGGCGATGGCCTGTGAACATTCCACCCATAACCAGGTGTCCCTCTCACACGTTTATAACAAGAGATTGTTCTGGAACCAGACTGGGGTCCCCTCACCCAGTGCAGCCAGGCCAGACCCTGGAGCCGAGAGCTGCGGGGTGCAGGAGTGTTTTATTTCGGAGCTACGCTGGGAGCTCAGGCAGCTCACGCTTAAGCCCGAGCTCCTCGTGGCTCCCAAGCAGGGGTGTCAAAGGCGGGGCGCGTTTCAGGAAAGCAGCAGTCGCAGGCAAAGCTGTAAATCGATACGTGGAGGCTGTACCTTGGTTTGGCCCCAAAAGGCTGGAGATCTTGAAGTGGAGGCTTTGGGGTCACCGAGCTTCAGAGATTCTTTGATTGGCAATTGATGGGATGTCAGGTGGGTGGGGCCCTCCCCAGCCCTGACTCCGCAACCCCTCGGGGAGAAATTCGGCACAAAGAACCCGCAGTCGGAGCTCAGTCCTCACTTCTCCCATCCGCGGTTTCCTTCCCGTGGGGGTTTCTGAAAAGCAACTCAGCGACGGGTGCTGGGGGCCGTGTTTAGTCCCGCAGGGACCACCACGCTTTGCCTACCTGGGGGATGTTGCTATGACTCCCGTCCTGCTCCGTGGGGTGCCCAGAACCTGCCTGGAAGGGACTTGGACTTTTCCTTCATCTCCGTGCCTGGGGGTCCTGGCAGGTCCTGGGGGCCCAGACGCTTGTCTCCGGGGGCTTTGGGGAGAAGCCCACACAGCTCCGTGCAGAGTCACCGCCGATGTCATAAAGCACGGCCACAGTTCGTGACTTTCTGGCCGTGTAAAATACACCAGCAGATTTGCTCAGGCTCGTGAGAGTTTGGCGGCTGGACCGGTAGGATTTCTAGTTGCTTGAAAAATGAGGGCGAGAAAGGTCACTTCTTCATGGACTGAGTGACAATAAGGTTTTTTATTGAGTTTATTCAATACTTCAGTTCAGAAATTCGTGTACTTACGGGGCGGGGGAGCGTGGTCTGGGCTCTGAGTGGTGAGAGAGGGGCAGAGTCTGGGCCTTTCCAGGGTGTCGGGCCTTCAGGGAAGGAGGACGGTTTTGCGGTTTTGTGCTAAGTGACGCTCGGTGGGAGGTTAGTGTCTGTGTTTTGTTTTGTTTCTTACTAGTGCAAACTGCCATGGAGCTTTCTTTTAAAACTTCAGTCCGTAAAGGGACCAGTGTAATTGAACAGCAGGTTATTAATTGCCCCTGCCTACCTGGATAAACGCGCTGGAGACCTTCTGTCCAGAACGCTTTCCTCCTGCAGAGCATCCTGGGAAGCAGGTCGCGCCCACCCCGCAGCAGCCTTGTGAGGCCATGAGGTCTTGGTTCAGGCTCCCGGTCCACACCTGGGTCCTCTCTCTGCGGTGCCTGGGCAGCTCCCCGCAGGGGTGGGACTCGGGGCGCGGCTGCCAGGGGCCAGCCAGGTAGCCCGGGCCCTGGGGTCAGGACCCGCGTCTGTGTCAGAGGGAGGAATTCCCAGACCGGGGCTCGGCGGCCCGGCTACCGCGGCCTCTCCCTGCACTGCGGTGGGCGCCGGCCGTGAGGTTGTTGGTGTGAAAATTTTCCAACTGGGGATTTTAGGTGATAACACTCTGATGATCGTACCTGATCGTAAATGAACCTGTGATTTGTGTGTGTGGCAGCACAGTCTGGGCATCGATCAGTGAGAAGGTCAAATACTTGCTATTTGTCGTTTGTAAAATCTCGCTCTTGTCCTGTGATTTGTGTCTCCTCTTGGCATCTCCGCCGTGGCCCCTCTGTGCCAGGTGGGCTGCCGTGGGCTTTCCCGGCGTGACTCTTGAGACCTCGCCGTGGCCACCTTGCTAGTGACGGACCAGGCTCTAGCGAAGGTGCCCCGGGGACTGTGCCCCGCCCACTTGACTTTCTAGGGTGGGATTATCTGCCCTTGGTGTGAAAACAGCTTCAAAGGTAAATGGAATTGACTGACTGTGTCGTGGGATAACAGCGTAAAATTTTGCTTCATCATCTAAATGCAAGAAAAAGCTGGAATTGGTAAAGTGTGAGCCCTGGAGGTGAAGGGTAGGAGTCGATGTGTCCCGGGGACAGGGCAACTGGGGCTGCTGGGGGCGCCTCGCCCTGGGCCCCTGGGCTCACTCCTACCTCCACCTGCCGTTCCCCTGGGCTCACCTGGGCTGCGGGGAATTCTGTGCGTGCTGACCACTTTCTCCTCTAAACTCCAGGGATTTAAAATCCCCAAGAGTAACCCTCAACCAAGAGGGCTGGGGGTCAGCAGAAAACGCCCCCACTTCCCAGCGCTGTGCGGGATGACTCTCGGGCAGGTTGGGGCAGGTTCTGCCTGAGCCTCCCGCTCAGCCCTGCGCCCACCTGGTTCTGGCTCGCGCAGGCCCCGTGCTTGACCGTCCTCCCGAGTGTCAGTTTCCAGCCCTGCCTGGAATCGTCTCCCAAATGCACCACCTGCGCCCACGCCCTTGTGTGGGGCTGAGTTCAGGGGACCTGAGATGGGAGCACCAGGCTTCAAGGGTGAGGCGGTAGCACGGCCCCCATCCCCCGCCACCAACACCCCGCCCCCCGCCCCCGCCAGCCCAGTCCCTTTGTCCTGGGCTGCGGCACCTTTGACTGTCAGGGACTCCAGAGCCAGACACGGAAGACACAGCCAGGAGCTCCAGGAAGTTGGGTGACGAGGGTCACGGCACTGGAAGGAACAGCGTGTGGTCACCGTCTCTGCAGGCAGAGTGGAGGGACAGCAGGAGAGGGGGCCGCCAGGGGATGTGTTGGAAGGGACAGAGGACAGCCAGGTGGATTCTCAGCAGTGAAGCTGCCCGTATGTGACTGGCGTCATGAGGGCTGTGGGAGACGCAGTGGGGGCCGGAGGGTCCAAGGAAGTCCCGGGAAGGGGGTCAGCTGGGAGGAGAGCGGGGACGGGCCGGCAGCAGAGGGTGGGTGGGGCCGGGTGGAGAAGCCGGGCAGCTCAGGGCCCCGGAAGCAGAGGTGGGTGGGCTCAGGTAACCACGGGAAGTGTGTGTGGCAGGGGTCCTGGGGGCCACCTCCCCCTACCTCGACATCACTCCATGGGGTCGCGGGGAGGACTTCACCCCAGCTGAGGCCTCGGTCAGTTTCCCCGAGACCAGAGGAGACAGGAGATGGGAGTTGGAGGCGGCAGGAAGGGGAGATGTGGCCGGCTATAGGCAGGGCAGCCCTCAGGGCAAGGGGAGGGGAGGGTTAGGGTTAGGGCTAAAGCTCCTGAGGAGGAGAGGGTTAGGGTTAGGGTTAGGGTTAGGGCTAAAGTGCATGGGGAAGGGAGGCTGGGGCCGGTGGGGGGCGGGACTGGATGGCACCTTCGGCTGGGGTCTCCCTGGGCAGCTGCCAGGACATTCGCTCCGCGCTCACCTACGGGAGTCTCCTTGTCTGTTTTTCTTCCGGTGTTTCCAACACGGCGTAAAGGAATGCAATGTGATGTCGCAGGGAGCTTGTTCACGCAGTGTGTCAATGACATCTGCGAAGGCTCCAGGATAACTGGCCGCGTCCCCTGCCAGGGGCATGGACAGAGAGAGCCGGCCCTGGAAGGAGGTCGTGCTGGTGTTTCAGAAGCGCCGTGGCGTCGTCACCCCGAGATGATGGCACCTGCGACAGCGGCTCTTGCGGCAGGACGTCTGCACTCACAAGACCCAGAAGGAAAATCGTCTGTAATTTGACACTCAGTTCCTGCCGCAGGTTCAATGTGGCTGAGTTAAAGCACGAGGAAGTGAAAGAGTGAATACATTTTGCTCGATAATCAAATTTGCTCGAAACCATTAGCTCCTGAAGTAACCGGGTTCGTGTTTGAGATGGAACTTAGCCACGTGCGGGAGGTCGTGTCGTGACCCAGGCTGGGTGGCAGATGCCCTCTTGGGGACGCCCTGCGGGCCACAGGTGTGAGGGTGGGTGTCGGGTGGATGGTGCGGACGGGCAGTCACCTGTTGTACGGCTGCTACCAAGGATGATGCGGGTGTCAGAGCGGGAGCCCACCGGGCCCTGGTCTGCCGTGAGGGCCCACGGACTGCGCCCACCTGCCGGAGCCTTGTCGAGGCCGGAGGATCGAGCCCCCGCGCAGGGCCTGGCAGAAAGATCCTTCTTTGGCTGCTCCCCGCTCCTCTGGCCGGCGGGATCCCTGGCCTTTCTGTGATCCAAGAAAATTACTGGAAAAGATGTTTATGGTTTTAAAGACCGAACGCTCGCGCTGCTCCGACTGAGGACGGGAGCCCCAGGCCCCCGCCCGTCCAGATCTGTCTGGTCGGTAATGACCTCCGAGAGGCCGCTGCCGGCGCTGGGCGCTGACAGGACCTGCGTCATCCCACTCGTTAGCTGTCCCTGGGCTCGCTCCCACCACTTTGCCTAAACCGAGCCCATTTTTCTCAGAGCCGAGTCACCCCCGGGAGCGATGCAGACGCCTCGTTTCTGTTTCTGGAGAGGCCTTCGGTGAAGCCGGGACCGAGGCTGGAACCGGTTTTATCTGGTTGTGTTTTCCAAGTGCTCAGCGCCCGGAGGGGATGCTTTCTCCTCTACGCGCAAGACCTGACCCTCCGGCGGGTCGGTGTGATGCTTCTGACGGAGGCTCTCCCACCGTGGGCTCCCTGCTGCGAGTGTGCTCAGCCTGCTGCGGACACTCGGTAGCGGGGCCCTGGTGGCCGGGGGGAGTCTCCCCTGCGTGGGCCCCACTTGCACTGCAGCTAAGGGACCCCAGAAAGCAGCCCGCCGGGTTTATGCCCTTGGGCTCCATGTGCGCTGGGCGAAAGCTCCGGGGCCGGGTGGCTCCCACGGAGCCTGCGGTCCTCAGGACGGTGCACTCCCAGCTCGCTCTGCCGTCCTCCCTGAGAGGGAGACAGAGAGCGGCGACCTGGCGCCGCCCAGAACCTGCGCCTCCTCACGGGCAAAGAAAGGCGTCGCCCACTGGAGACCGCCCCTCTTCCCCTGGTTGCCCTGCAGAGCTGGCCTTGTTGCTGTGCTGGGTGTGTGTGTGTGTGTGTGTGTGTGTGTGTATGTATGGGGGCACACGTGTGCATGCCTGTGTGTGAGCTTGTATGCAAGCATGTTCACATACATGTGAGTGTGAGTGTATGTCTGTGTACCTATGTGTGCATGTCTCTGTGTGCACATGCGTGTGTGCACACACGTCTATGCACATTTATGTGTGGACGCATGCGTGCGTATGAGTGCATATGTGTGGCATGCATGGTTTGTGTGTATGTGGTGTGTGTGTGTGTGTGTGCTCATGTGTGTGCACATGGTGCAGTCCGTGCCCCATAGAATGAGCACCCTGGACAGCATGACTGTGGCACACAGGCCCAGGGAGGTGGAACATTCCGGTCCTGGAACATCCCCCAGGCCTCCTGAGAGCACGAGTGTCCGTGCTCTGCTGTAGCCATGCTCTGGAAGCTTCTGCTGTGGCTCACCCCGTGAAGCCCCCAGGGCGGGGCCTGTCTCTGGTCTCCCCGCCTGCCTTCCCCTACATCGTGGGCTTCCTGATGTCGGGGCCCTGGTTTGTTTTCTCCCTCAGTACCTAGCACAGGGCCCAGGGCATAATCAATATTTAGTTGTTGTATTTAAATGTACTCATTCATTTTTTACATGGCTTAGACGTTCTCTTGCTCTATCCGCTGAAAGTCTAGAAGCAGCAACATCCCAGTAGCAACGGACACACCCAGATACCTGGACCCTTCCCCAGTCTCAGGAACCAGGTTACCTGGAGAACTGGCTGGTTCGAGGGCAAAGGCAGGAAACAGACGATGAGCCCCGGGGACATCTCGTAGTGGCAGGAACTGAAGAAGTCCCCAAAGGGAAGAGGACGAGCACATGCCAAAGGCCCAGGGGCTCAGGGGCCACGCCTGGAGCAGTGTGAGCAGGGCTGTAGGTGAAGCAGTGGATTCTAACCCAGAGCGTGGACTGAGTGTCCCTGAGTCCACGTCGGCACAAGCAGACGACGGAGTGATCAGTGAACGTGGGCGGTGGGCCCCCCAGAAGGGTTCCAGGTCACTCGCTCGGCCACTCCCCCCAGCAGTGGGCGCAACCCCCACTGTGGCTGCGCTTGGTGGCTCCTGCCAGAGAGGACCGTCTGGAAGGGGCAGGGCCACTCGGTAGTGGAGACCCGGGACGCACACCTCAGCCTGGGACCGAGCCGCCCGCGCAGGGAGCGGTCTTGACGCCCTGTGATGAAATGGCGCGTGGCCTCTGCTTTCTCCCCCAAAACCCGTCAGCCCAGTTGGGTCCTGAGAACCACCTTGGCACGTCCCAGTGACCCGACCGGCACTCCCCAAACAGCAGGGTCTTCACGACCAGGGCCGTCTGGGAACCTGTCACAGGACAGGACAACTGAACGTAATGTGGGATCCTGGGACAGAATAGAAAGTTGGGTAAAAGTTAAGGAAATCTCAGTGGAGTGTGGGCTTTTGTTAATAGTAACATGTCAATGTTCGTGGTGACAAATCTAACATACTGTTATAAGACATTACCAATGTGGGAAACTGGGTATGGGCTGTAAGGTAACTTTCTGAACAGTCTTGTGAGTTTTTTATAAGTCAAAAACTGCTGCAAAACAAAATAGCTTATTTCAAAAGATGACCCACCCAAAAAGGTTAAATGTCGATTAAAAATTGACTAAAAACATGCTAAAGCCGGCCTGTTTGCAAGACTCTGCCCTTGGTCATAGCCTGTGGTTCTAAGCACCGCCTCTCCTTTCGAGATGTGGTTTTGCGGAACGCCGCCACGACGCGCGGGCGTAACGGGCACGCCAGGCGCGGCCCCGGAAGACACCCAGGGAAGAGAGAGTCCTGGGTTGTGGGTCTAGAAATCAGATTTCCTGATGTTGTGAGTGTTGATTTTCTCAGAGGGGCTGACGCGTCTCACCCTCGCGCGGCCCGCACGCGGAGCCGTGGCACCTTAATGCCGCTCTTCCGCCGATGATCATCGCGGCGGGACGCCGGCTCAGCGTCGGACGCTCACGGCAACTCTGTTGAATGTCTTTCTTCAGGTGTCAGCGTTCTCCACCTGGGAAAAAGAACTGCACAAAATTGTGTTTGACCCACGGTATCTCCTGCTGAACTCCGAGGAACGGAAACAGGTGAGGTGACAACTCCGGTGGGGGGGTGGTGGCCTGAAATCGCCGCTGCTTCCGTCCTGGGAGCCTTTCCTTGCCGGGGAGCAGATGTGTTTTCACTTTGTCTTGGGGAGGGGGGCAACGTGTAGAGGCTCCGGCTCTCGAGCTTGTGAGCAGCACGCAGGGGAGGGACAGAGGAGGGCTGTCCCGGTGATTGCTCTTACCTGACTGGTGGTCCTGACCCTGCAAGACAAGGACTCGTATTCCAAGACGAAAAGGCAAATTTTGGGAACATTAACCACATTCCAAACGACTAACCCGACAAAAATACTAAATACTTAAAGTCTTACATAAAAACAGTGAAATGGGAGGTTTACATCAGACCTTAAGGCTCCATATACATAAAGCCCTTTTATGACGTGAGAGTTTTGACGGTCAATATGGAGCCACTCCTGCGGGGCAACGTCTCAGAGGCCGCGGTGGAGCTTCCCGGAGGCCAGCACCGCGAGGTCGGTGGGAGCTGAGGTTGTGCCACTGCGCTCCAGCCTGGGAGACAGAGCCAGGCTCAAAATCAAACAAACAAAACCAAAAGGAAAACCCCGGCAGATGGAGCAAGGAGAAGCCACAACCTCGCACAAAACCACTTCTGCGAGGACGTCTGTCCGGCAGCTGCCCGTCCAGCCTCGCTGCTGCCACTGCGTCACTCACTTTGGGGCTCAGGACATTTATGTCAGAACAATCACGTAGCCCTCCTCCTCCTCGCTCCTTTAGAAACCTCTGACTTCCGTCACCCCCCGAGCGCTCGCGCAGTTCACCGCGGCGTGCTTGTTCCCAGGGCAACGCTCCCTCCTGAGTAGGCGCCGTCTCTTCTGAAGAGCCGCTCTCTGCTTGTTATTTAGGGGACAGTAGCGGTGACACAGGCCAGGCCCAGAGAGCAGCAGCCTGGTGCAAGCGCAGGAAGGGTGTTCCGGAAACCAAGTCCCAGAGAATGGGGGAGCGTATTAGAGGGGTGCCTGGCTCGGTTTGAAGGGGAGACGTGACGGGGGACCAGGGTACGCCCTGGTCCTTTGCAGACGGGGTCCTGAGCCGACGCTGCTTCGCAGACCCAGACCGAGGACAGGCTGTCTGTCCGCTGGCTGTCGGCAGGGGCCAGTGTGGCTGGCGAGGACCAGTGGCAGGTGGCGTCCGCGTCTGTGTGGTCCCTGGCGCACGCCTGAGAAGGGCCTGGGGTAACCGCGGGAATGTCGAGATCTCTCTGCCTCTGGGTCCTGTCCCCGTCGGCTCCCTGCGTCAGACGTCTGAGTTCGGACGTGACGCACATGGGAAGTGGGACCAGGAACGACTGCTGAGGACGGAAGAGCCACGGGAGCTGCTTCAGAGAGGAGGGCTCCATCGCCGGCGCGTTGTGCATGGTCCCCATCCGTCCTCAGATGGCAGAGTCCGGTCAAGCCTTGGACCAGGAATGTGGAAACTCCGATTTCGTTTTCTATTCTGTCCTCAGCTCCTCAGGTTCCTTTGAGTAAACGCCGTGATGATGTCAAGGAAGCGCCAGGCAAGCGCGTCTCAGTCTCGAGGACCCGCGGAGTCGCCGCGCTCAGCACCCGGGTGGCCCTGGGAACTGCGCGGGCAGCTCCCTGGGGGGCTGGGAGTGGCGGCTTCCTGGGATCCACCGCATCCCAACACAGAGCCTGGGCCCTCAAGAACTTGGAGTTAATAATCTTTTGTTGCCTTCGAGCTGAGCTTCATTTTCCAGAGAGAAACTGTTTAAAACATGTGAAACGTGGTATCAGTGGCTCAAAATAATGCTCCAATGGAGTGAGCTGCGTTTGAGCATTAAGTATATATATATATATATTCCTATGGCTGAGGAAACTGCAGGCTCTAATAGTTGGTAATATTTCACCATTTCGTTGCAATACTAAAAATCTAAAATTCAACTCTGAAAACGCATAGTAAGAAGCCTGTTTCTTTATGTGACGGGATCACCGTAGGCCATGGGTCACAGCCGCCACCTGGCTGACGTCTGAGTGCCGTCGGCAGTTCTGTAGACGGTGCTTTTGTTGCCTTGCTTGTTGCTGCCTGTTGTTTTCTCTTGGTGTCACGGACAGTTTGGGGGCCATTCGTCCCCTGAAAGGAAGCTGAAAAAGTAAGACCATCCGCAGCCCTGAAAGAAAAGCCCAACTGTGATGGGTCCCTTCCAACTCTTACAGCTTAACGCTGAAGCCATGTCTCTTAGGGCAGCTTGGAGCACAGGGGCAGCGCCTGCCTGCCGGATGGAACTGGTTCACGGACACCGGCCTCTGCCCTTCTGAGTTCTGGGGACACGGCGTCCTGCACAGGACGCATCCAGGCGGGACGTCTGCAGCCCTGTGGGGCTGGGCTGTCCTGCCCTGGCCCGGTGTGTCCTCTGCCGATAGATCGGACGGGAATGTCGGCTCACAGCGGGGACCCACTATTTGGGAACTCCTGAAACATCCCTGGGAATCACCCTGAGGACACCTGGAGGCCCAGTGGGGACGGCAGGTGGCCGGGAAGCTAGTGCACCGTGCCACACACAAGGCGCACTCAGAGGAAACACCCGCCGCCTCGTCAGGGGGAGACCGCGCAGCCTGCGTGAGGAGGGCACTGACGCCAAACCGAGGAAGGGAATCGAGTCTGGGCCCCACTCGCACAGCACGGTCCCAATTAGGAGGAATTGGGCTGGTGTGGGAGTGCTGAGGCCCATGGTGTGACAGTCACAGCCAGGGGCTGCGAAGGGGAAGGGAGGGATCCTACACAGAGAATCGGGGTCGAGGAGTGCAAAGCAGACCTGTTTCTATGGTAACAAATAGCGCTTTGTTTTATTGAACAACAGCATACAGCAAGATGATGGCCGACGGTGTCTCTCTCACAAAGTCACGCCCCACGTGGGGTAAACCTGGCATGATATGTTAAGGAGGAAAGATGGTTCCTGCTACATTAAGTTGCAGCGGTGTGAAGCAAAGTGGCAGAGCAAGGGGAGAGGGGAGAGAGAGACCTCTGATTAGATGGATCCGTGGTTCTCGTCAGGGAAGCGGGTATTTCTTGCGAGCCCCGACTTCACCGCCAGCCAAGCTTTCTATCTGGATTTAAAGTTGGTCGAGCAAAGCTCTGGCTAATGATGGAGCAACGTGCTTTTATTTGGATAATAACCCTGCAGTCACCTTTTACATGAGTTTAAATGATACCACGACTGGGGACTTGCGTTACTGTTTGCCTTGAAGGTAGAACAAGCCAATCGTGTCCCTGCTTAAATATAAGGTCCCGTGTTCCAAATTTAAGTCAGATTCGTGAATATTTCATGGTGCTGCCGTTTCGAGGAGCTCAGTCACGTTTTGTGTTTATGATGCTGGAGAGGTTAGCCCTCCTGAGATGGACTCTGAGCCGGTCCGCCCAGGTCGGGGAGCCCCTCTCGCAGCGGCGAGGGATGGAGGCTGCACCCTGCCGGCCGTGACTGTCCCTTCCTCGTGCTCCCGGCAGGCACACTCGAGACGGACGTTCTGACCCGGCACCCGGGTCAGGTGCTGAGATCTGCACGGCCGACGCTGGGATGGGTGCAGAGTTGCTGTTTATTGGCCTCATAGGATCGCACGGGGGTTTCTTATTGATATTTTTATTTATGTTTGCATAAATATTTAAATTATCTCCCGTTTGCATTCTGTGATGTTCTTGACTGTTGGACAGCCTGAGGAGCACAGCAGCTTGGCCCCGGTTGCCTTAATAGTCTCTAAGGAACAATTTTTCTGATGTTGGGACACCGAGTGCTCCTGCTCTGACGGGGCGATTCTCAGGCTGGGCGAGGGGCAATCTCGCCTTGCTGTGTCGGCTGCCAGCGTCCGAGGTAAAACGCCCTGGAGTCTCACACGTGGACGCCTGCCGGACGATACCCTGTCCCTTACACTGAGAGGTGGGGTTTGCTGTTTGGATCAGCATTCGAAACACACTCCCGGTCACCGCCAGCCGCCCGAGGGTCAGGTCTGCACCCACGATCTGCACAGCCAGGAAGCCGGTGACTCCTTAGAAGGGTCCACCCTGTCCGCGCTCTTGCCAGCTCCCGCGTTCAGAGCGGGTCTTCTTGGAAACCAGAGTGGGGGAAATCGGAGATGCTGGGTTTACTTTCTTTTCACAAATTAAAGTCATTTTTGGAGACTCAAATGCCCATCACGTCGCCGAAGAAAGTGACCGGAACAAATTAAGTGCACTAACATGCTACCGGCGCTGCGGGCAGTGCCGCGGACGTTGGTGAGATCGTGTTGCTCAGCGCCGCTCGGCACGCCTGGTGGGGACGCGTGTGGCACGGGGGGCTGCGTCCCAGGCTGTCGGTGGCCTCCAGACACCCACGGAGAGCCCTGCTAATCCTTCCCGGGATTTTCAGACCGGCTGATCTGAGGTTTGACTCAGAAGTGGTGCTGTGTGTGTAGAGACACCAGGGCTCGTGGGAATCCAGGTTTAGTTATTTCGCGGCTTGTTTTCAGCGAGAGCTGCTGTTGATGGCCCTTGCCTGCAGCTCCAGCAACTCGGAAAAGGAATGGCTGGGTGTGTTTCTGGGCTGTGCTTGCAATGCAAGATTTGACGTCTGATATGCAATTTCTTAATACTTCTCTTTCATGTGTGTTTTAAGATATTTGAACAGTTTGTCAAGACAAGAATAAAAGAAGAATATAAGGAAAAGAAAAGCAAATTGCTGCTAGCCAAAGAAGAATTCAGAAAGCTTCTAGAGGAATCTAAAGTGTCTCCCAGGTATGGAGAGGGGAATGCGTCAGGTGATTTCTGGGGCTGGAAGTGCCTCTGCTGTGACGGCTGTGTGGGCAGGCGTGAGTGTGGACTCCGCAGCGCGGCTAGGAGAGCAGCCTGGGGCCCCGGTGCTCCCTCCTCCCCAGCCGAGCGTGAGCTGCGTAGGCGCCAAACGCCCCAAATGGTTTCATCCCGCATTTCCCAGTCAGAGCCCAGACTCCGTGGCCCAGATGACTGGTCCGTGGGTCTGATTTCTGATCTCATGACCAGGGCGTGAACATGGAAAGCAAAGGCGGCGGCAGCGTGAGCCCGGCCAGCTCCCTTGCCGCGGGTCTCGCATCCAGCCCGAGAGTGACCTGCGGGGCTGACACCCTGGGGCGCAGGGACTGAGGCCACGCGGTTAATGAAACTTACCTAAGATAATACATAAGGCAACATTTCCATTAACTAAAAACACGTCAGCTTAACTCTTCTCTCAAATTAGCTTTAATTGAATGCTTCTTAATAATGAACTAATTTTAGAACTATAAAACAATGATTTTATTAATATAAAAGTAGTTGATTTTAATGTGCTTTCATTTTGGATTGGAACACACAGCTTTATTTTTTAAATGGGATTAAGGGATGTTCTCTGTGGTGACGTGGCCTCCACAGTATGATCTGTGATTGGCCCGGTCTGTAGTTGGGCGACGTAAGTTAGTGTTGGTTACACAACTCTCATAAAAATTCTACAGCTATTCGCAGGACAGATACTTGCTGAATGGAGAAAAAAATAGCATGAATTATCGACACCACACAATGCTGATCTCAGCAGGCAGACGTGTGTCTGGTTGCTGGTAAACTGTGACTTTCTGTGGTTAAAGTGGCCGTGAGAACTCAGGGTTCCAGCCGTGGCTCCGCTGTGCCCACCCACGAGGCAGCCACGGAGAGAGACAGAGACGTGGGGGGTCCAGGAAACTGGAGCCCCCGACCCGCCTTTGTTCACAGTCTGGCCCTCCTTAGCCTGGTTGTCGGGAGAGGACTGGCCCTCGGGGCGCATCCGTGTCCTCCTCTGCGGCGGGGGTGACCACACAGACCCCCGCAAGCACCCGGAGGATGGCGTGCCGGGCCCTGGGAGGGACCCGCCGTGCCCAGCAGGCAGGGGGTGGTCGGCAGCCGGAGCCGCGCTGTCGTTGAGGACATTCAGCCGACGTCCTTTGTCTCCACGGGCACCGCGTTAGCCAGGAGCTCACACATTCCCGCCCACGAGCGTGTTACGAAGACCAAGGGGAAATAGTCAGAATTTATTGAGCAATTGGAAAAAGATCTCACACACACACACGGAAAAGGAGTTAGACTTACTGTTAAAATTATGTTTAACTGGCTGCTATTTTTAAAATAAATGTTATTGTGTATATTAAGGCATATAACGTGACGTTACAGGACACACACAGTAAAATGGTAGCTATGGTGTAGCAAGTTAACATTTTAAAAAAAATTTACACTCAGCATAGATTACTTTAATAATTATTAAACTGTTTTTTATTCGAAAAGTAGCTAAGTCTGCAACATTTTCAAGAACTTTTTTCAGATCTCTCTGCTGGTTTATAGGCACCCAGGTAACACACGTGTGATTCATATCGCTGCACACTGCCCGGCCGGGTGCATCGCATGCAGAGCACCTGGACCCCCCTGGAGATGGCCCTGGGGGTCTGTAGAGACTCCTGCAGCCATCCACGCCATCCTGGTCGTCTCAGCCTCTGTCCTGACAAGTGCCTGGAGCAGTGTCAGCAGCGACAGTCCGCAGCTGGGCAGCGCCAGCCCCGCCGGACTTGGCTATGGGGGGAGGGGCCGTCCTGGCTGCAGGAGCCGGCGGCGGGAGTGACGCTCAGTGGTCCTTCCTGAAGGCCACCGCGGCTGCCTCCATCAGCGGCAGGCTGGCCCGTGTCCCCATTTCCCAGGTGCAGGACAGTGACTCGGATGACTTCCCGCCAGGGTCAGCAGATAGGACAGCTGCCCCTTGGCGCGGCGAAGGGGCCACAGAGGGTTAACTGTCCCTTTCTTTCCAGGGATGCTTCTTGTCAGAGACGCCCAGAATAGGGCCTGTCTAGATGCTGCCCCTGCCCAGCCCCTGACAGGGCTCAGCCTCCCAACTAGCCAGGGGGCGGGAGGAGCCAGCCCAGGGGCATGCGACGGGTTTCCTTCCACACCACAGGGAGGTCAGTCATGGAAGCACCAGCCTCGCCAGGCACAGCTGTCAAGTTCTTAAAGGACAAAGGAGGAAAGGGAGGAAGGAAGGAGGAAGGAGGGAGGGAGGAAGGAAGGGAGGAAGAGGAAAACCAGGAAGAAGCACTTTTCTTTCGGAGAAACGTGTAAACGAGTGCCCCAGAGGCTGCGACCAGGAAAACAGCAGCTGCAGGAGGAAGGCAGGAGACTAATTATTTGGTGACAGCGGTGAGGACGAGTCTGCTAATTACGCGTCTCGTCCTCTAACAGCCGTGTCAGTATAATCTTGTTGTTCAGGTATTTAAAAAGCTATTACGTTATAATGCAATAATGAAGTGCCTGCAAGGAGATATACAATTCTCTGTAAAGAGAAATGGGGGAGAGAAAAACCCGCTGGACAGAGAATGGAGGCGTCTTCAGGGTGCCCAGGGACACCCCTCCAGGCGAGTCCCTGCTCCCTGGCGAGGACCCCAGGCAGGGAGGCAGGTGGCAACTTGTCTGTGCCTGCACGGGTGGGCGTGTCCGCACGGGCCAGCTCCTTCCGGCCCCAGCTCTGCACCTGCCACTACTGCCTTCAAGTTCAAGTGCAGCCAAGAGGAAGCTGTGGGCTCCAGTGTTTGCAAAGCTCCCTTGGTCGCTACAAAGGCGTGTCCACTGCCTTGTGCCTTCGAGCCACCCCAGCCCTCAGGGATGGCCTTGCTGGCCCCGGCTGGCTCCCTTGGGTTTTCCTACAGGCCCCTCCCACACCCAGCCTGGAAATTAGAGGTTGCCTAGTCGGTAGTTGGTGCTCACTGCACGCCGGGCCCTGGGCTGCACCCGCAGGATGTTCGTGGAGACCGGAGCACATGGCGGTGCCCGCACTGGAGTGAGGGGGAGTCCAGAGGGCTCGGTTAGGGTTTAGCAGGATCACGGCTGTGACGGGGCCGTGAGGGAGCAAGTCGGCGCTGTGAGCCTCTGCAGGGGCGAGTTCCCCAAATAGGGTGCTCTGGCGGGTGGGTGCTAACTGGGTGAGGAGTAGGGGAGGGTCTGCCGGGCAGAGGGTGGCAGAGGGTGCCACGTGGCCGGCAGCAGCACGGTGGGGGCGAGGGGTGGACTGAAGGAGACACATGCGGGCGAAGCTGTGCCGGATGCCCCGGGGGAGCAGCATGGGTTGGGGCTGGGGAGGCCAGAAAGTGCAGCCCTGCGGGAGCCCATCGGGGGAAGGACCCAGTGGGGAGCAGGTGCCCCAGTTGGAGCTGCCCAGGGCGGGGGGGTCTCTCTGCCGTCTCCGCCGCGGCTGCCCTGGAACTTGCGGGGAAACCGCAGTCGCCCTCAGCGAAGCTGTCTGAGCAAACGCTCCCTTTTTCAGGACCACGTTTAAGGAGTTTGCTGAGAAATATGGCCGGGATCAGAGGTTTCGACTTGTTCAGAAGAGGAAGGACCAGGAGCATTTTTTCAACCAATTCATACTCGTTCTTAAGAAACGGGACAAGGAAAACAGACTGAGGCTGCGGAAAATGAGATGAGTGTGTGACGATGCAATAAGACCCCGGGGGTGGGCGCGGGGGAGAGCCGGGACGAGGGGTCACGCGGGGCGGCGCGGGGCGGGCGCGGGGCGGGCGGCTCTGCACTGCCCGGGGGGCAGGGCCGCCGCGGTTTCGATTCTCAGAGGATTATTGTTTCATATTGAAGCTCTTTTTCTGTACGACGTCCAGAGTTTGATGCATTTCTAATTGCTATGATACGTCGATCCCTTAATTGTTGTAATTATGCAAATTACTTGTAATATACACAAATTATAAGTCCACTGCAGGTTTGTAACTAAGCAGAAGCAGGAACCATCTAGAACAGTCTCAAGGCGTTCCATCACATAAGACGATTACCTAAAACCTTTCTGAAAACCTTTGTGAATTGCCTCACTCCTCCAGGAATTCCTAACTCAGTCCCTAGGTCCGGTCTCGTTTTCTGCGTAGTAGCAATAGGGTTTTCATCATCACCATAGTGACAGCCGTGAGCATCCCACACGTGGTCCCCGATCTCCTGCAGGTTGCTAGGGTGGTGGTGCCTTCCTCCACGAGGGCGTCCAGGCCTGGGGAGCGGAGCCGCACGGGCCCCCACAGGTCCTACTTACAAAAGAATTATTTTGTACAAAATCATCATGTTAATATTTGAGTTATTTTTATTGTATGCCCAGAGTTTGCATGAGATTTTTCTCATCATCTTTGTATAAAAGATTTTAAATTTTTTTTAATCAATAAATATTTTAAACCAGTGTGTTTTTGTGCCTAAGACTGCCGTCACAATCGTAAGCAGCAAAACTGTGTTTCAACTAAAGGCTTTGAAAGATTTAGGGGAAAAATTCCGATTGCACGTTTAAGGGCTGTGTGAGTACCACTCAAACAGAGTCTGAGTTTTCAGCACACTCGCTAGTACCAGGTAGAACAACCTTTGGTAAAGCCTTAGCTAACTGTGTTCCTTAATTTGTTGGACATTCATTTGTTTATTTCAGATTTATGGGGTCTGTTTGGGTGCAATGCCTTTGTCCCTGGCACACAGCAATGCAGCCTCCTCACCCACCTTCTGCTTGTTAGTTTTTATTTATTTACTTATTTTGAGACAGAGTCTTGCTCTGTGGCCCTGGGTAATGTCAGCCTAGCTCACAGCAACCTCCAACGATCCTCCTGCTTCAGCCTCCCGTGTAGGCGGTAATAGAGGCGAGCTCCGCCACGCCCGGCTGACTTTCCTGTTTTCACTAGAGACGGGGTCTCGCTCTTGCTCAGGCTGGTCTCGAACTCCTGGCCTGCAGCCACCCTCCCGCCTCGGCCTCCCGGAGTGCTGGGATTATAGGGGTGAGCCACCGCGCCCGGCCCATAGTTGATGTTTTAATCCGTTTTAGATATTATCTCGTCCAGACGGAGCACCCGGCCCTGCCTCCGGGAGTCACGTGGACACACGCAGAGCAGGTGAGACGTGACACGGCCCCACCACGAGTGGCTCCTGTCACCCCGTAAGTGGACGTCCCTCGGGACTTTGGCAACATCCGTAAGTGGCTCATCCATCCGCTTTTTGGACAGATTTTGCCGAGCTCCCGAGACGTGCCCGGCGCGGGCGTCCACACAGCGGGGCTGGGAAGGGGGACGGAAGCACATGGACGTGAGAGTGGTCTCCTGGGCTGCCGCGACCACTTACCCCGGTGGGGGCTCCTATTCTCACAGTCCCGGGGTCCGGAAGTCTCCCATCACGGTGCTGGCAGAGCCGGTGTCCGGCCAGGGCCCCTTCCTCGCAGACGCTGCCTCCTGGCTCTGTCCCCATGAGGCAGAGAAGGGCGAGCAGCCCTCGGGGGTCTCTTTATGGGGGCACCCATCCCATTCGCGGGGGCTCCACCCTCGTGACTAGTCCCCTCCCACAGTCCCCACCTGCTCACGCTGTTACTTGGGGGTGACACATGCCGGGGAGGGAGCAGAGACTGGGCCAGCCAGGGTCAGGGATGCGGGGTGACGCGGGCCACAGTGAGCCAGCGTCAGAGGTGGGCCTGGCACACCAGCTGGGCACTGCACAACTCAACTCCGCTCCTGACCCCACAACCCCACATGGATGGGTGGGAGGCGGTAGGCCCGGGAGCGAGCGCCGTCTGCCTGGTCAGCTCCCGGTTTGTGCCGGGCGCGTGCGACCTGCAGCCCTGCCCATCCTGAGACGACCAACTGCTTCCCGCCCTCACCCCGCCCAGATGCTTGGCCTGTCGCGACCTCGGCTCGCAGACGGCAGTTGGAAACAGCTGCTGCCCCGCCCGGGCGGCCCCTCTCCTCCCCTCCACACACGGGCGTTTGTAACTGGATGACTTTGCCAACTCATTCCCTTCAAAGCGCATTGCGGGCATTTTGCCCCGAGCACTGCCAGGATAACTCGTAAAACAGAGATTGTGCGGGACGGCGCTGCCCCCGCAAACGAGCAGTTGAGTGACAGCTCCATCTCCGTCCTGCCCAGACGCCGGGCAGCCTGCCTGGGCCCAGCCGCCACGTGGCGCCCGTGGCTCCTTGGCCGTCAACTCTCCCAGCAGCTGCTCCCGGAAACCGAAACAGACACTTGGAGAGAAGGCTGGAACCACCGCGAGTGTTCTCCAGGCTCCAGAACTGGGGGACGGCGGGCAGGGTGGTGTCGGGGGTCAGGCAGGTGTTGCTACCTTGGCAGGTGGGGCCCAACCCAGACCGATGTTTCTTTTCCTCTTTGCCGTTGTTCTCACGATCCTGGGTTTACCCCTGGGCTGGAATGATCTGGGAGATCCCACGAGTGGCCAGGGAGGTTTCGTTTGCAGAGATCACCTGACTCCAGGTGCGGCTCTCTCCCTGCCGCCCCCACCAGCCTCGGGACCACATTCCACTCGCGGAGAACCTGTGTGGATGCTACCAGTTCCCATTCCTGACACCCCAGTGCTGTCCCTCACAGCGGCCTCCACTCCCCTTCTCGGGAGCGCTTCCCGGGCAGGGGAAGCTTCAGGTGCTGCCTCCCGCCAGGTGAGCGCTGCCTCCCGCACTGGCCAGCCCTCCCCACCTGCCCCGCCTGAGCCCACACCCAGCAGCCTGCGGAGGGCTCTGCCTTGGAGACACCGTCAACCCTCCTGGAGTGGGCAGACTCCAGCTGGGGAGGCTCCCTTCCCCCGACTGGAGGGTCTCAACTGCAGCCTCCAGCAGGCCACATGGGCAGGAACTGGCCCATCTGGGGACAGGTGCCTGGGATGCTCTTGGGCCACTGAACTATTTGCAATTTTTCAATTTTTGACAGAGTTGGGGTAGGGAGGAAAGCAAAGGAAAGAAAAAGTGGCCTCCAGCCTAATTCCTCACTTTCAGCAATGCCACTGAGCTCATCAGAAAAGCCCGGGTGACCCTCCTACTCCAGGCTGGCATCCTAGCTTGCCCACTCCATCCGCTCTCACGGGGCCCAGAGACTCAGGTCTGGCATCCCAGACTCCCGGCCCTGACTGCACAGCTGTCCTCACCCTGCCTTGTCCCTTGGCAGGGCCACCCAGGCAGGTGCCATGGGGTGGGGCCCACGTGGGGACACTGACCCTGGATTGTCCCTTGGGCCCACCAGGCTTCAGGGCACCTGCCATGCTGATGGCTGCAGGTCAAGACGGGCATCACGACTGCCCTCTGTCTGCTCCCTTAACTCCACCAGGCCCCAAACTCTTCCCCCCAAATCAGACGCCGTCTGCTCCAGAGCTTGCCCGGCTCTGTCTGCTGGGAGGAGACGCCCTTCAACACTGGTGTGTGTGACCATGTGTGTGCTCGTAAGTGCAGGTGTGTGTATGTGTGCATGCACTGTGTATGGTGTGTGTATGTGGTAAATGCACATGTGTGCATGTTTGTGTGTGCACCGTATGTGTGTGTGGTTAAGTGCATGTGCATATGTGTGCACTGTGTGGTAGGTGCATATGTGTGCATGTGCATGTTCCTTGTGTGCACTATGTATGGTGTGTGTACATGTGCTAAGTACATGTGTGTGTGCATGCGTGCATGTGCATGTGTGTACTGTGTGGTGTGTGTATATATGATAAGTGTATGTGCCTGTATGTGCAAGCACTTGTGCATGTATGTGTACTGTGTGTGGTGTGTGCATGTGTGGTGGGTACACATGTGTGCATGTGTGTATGTGCACATGCCTGTGTGTGCACTATACGTGTTGTGTGTGTTTCTCTTTGAAAACCTCATGGCTCCAAAACGGTCTCCCTCTATCCACGGACGCCCCCCACCGTCCCCCAGCTGGGTGGGTGCTGCTCCGGGAGGCTGTTGCAGGGTGTGCACGGCTGACAGCACCTGCGTGCCTGAACCCACGTGCGCCCCGACCTGGACGTGTCAATTCTGCAAACTCTCATCTGCCTGTCCTTCCCGCAGGCCCGTCTTGGGGCCGCATGGCAGCACTGAGGAGGAAATCTCTACCCCAGGCACACAGACGTCAGGGAAACGAAAACAACCGGGAGATTGCTCCTGAGAGAGGACGGGCCATTCGTGTGCACTTGCAGAAAGACTGCCGCGTTCGCCTCATCCCACATCTGTCCGAGACGATCTCTCCATTTCCGTCCCTAGTTCTGCCGGCGAAGCCCAGAAGTGTGGGCGTCCATGTGCTTCTTACGATAAATCACCTTCCGGCAAAGTGTGCTGAGAATGAATCATTTTACTACCACTTCAACCTCCTCCACTTCTCCAAAACTCACATTTAATAACAAAGTCAGAGAGCTGCACCCGCACCTCTCGTGGCTCCGGCTAACAGACTCGAAATGCCCTCTCGATTCAAATGTATTTGCAAATGTGCTGCCTCTGCCTGCTTTATCTTCACACAGGGCTGCCCTCGGAGATCTGAGAGAGGAGACCCGATCTAATCGTGGCTCTAAGTGCAGAAATCTGCACGCCACGTTAAGTGGCTGTGGGGAGCTGCTCTCCCTCCTGTCTAACTGTCCCTGTGCGGGGAGGGCTCCCTCCGGGACAGGGCGGCAGGACCTGCCCTGCGCGATGCACAGACAGCTGCCCCGATGGTCCTGCTCAGGGCTGGAGAGCGCTGCACCGTCGCTCATGTTCACTGCCACTAAATTTTGGCTAAATCACAGGACCAGGACCATAATGGGAAGACATAAAGGAGGCCCACAAAACACTCACAGTTTTTAGGTTTTATTTAGGGTATAAAAGAAATATTTATTACAGTCCTACACACAATAAATATTTCTTGCCATTTGCATCATCGCTTTGCAACTGACACCATATTTTAGAAATGGAAATGGCCCATAAAGGCCCCGGCAATTCCGCTGTGAATGCACCGATGTAGCTCAGCGCCTTGGAAGCAGAATGAAGTCTGCTCTGCCCTTGCCTGGCAGCCGCGGCGCCTGCAGCCTGGCGGTAAATTGCTTCTGGTGCGGGTTCCTTCCCTCCTCTCTCTCGCTGCCAGCCTGAAATGTGGCGGCCACGCCAGTTCAACAGCAAGTCAGGGCAACAAGCACTGGGATGCCGGCGGGGTTCTCCTGTCCAGGTGGGGCCCCTTGGCCTGCGCTCCCTGCCCAGCTCCCCTCCAGCTGCACGGGCAGAGCCACCGAGTGGCCAGCACCACTGACGCAGAGACCCAGGAGGCACCAGAGCCAGCTGTGCTGGGGGCAGGTGTGGGGCACACTCAGGCCCCGCCCGTGAAGAGCTGGGGAGCCAGAGTGGAGGTGGGGGACGGAACAGCCGGCTTAAGTGCATCAAGTTCTGTGTTGGGATGATGACATCAACAGCCACAACCCTGCTGCCTGCAGGCAGTTCCCTGAGCGATGCAGGAGGCAACTCACACCATCCTCAGGTGCACCAGGAGCAGTCAGGATGGCTGCCCCCATTTTACATATGGGCAAACTGAGACACAGAGAAGCAGTGAGCGCTCGGGCTGGAGCCAGAAGGCAGGCAGGTGGCCGGGAGGACCCGTGTGGCCGGCCACTGCTCTGCAGGGCCCCACAGCAGGGGGCTCGGAGGCGAAATCCCCGGAGAGATCTTTGGAGCTGTGTCCATCCACCACACCAGCTTCCCCGGTGCTCACAACGCCCTCGGGGGCTGCCAGGAGAAGCCACTTG
>CAUYRT010007422.1:0-45427 GCA_963574885.1 Lepilemur ruficaudatus
AAATTAGCCAGGCATGGTGGCACATGCCTGTAGTCCCAGCTACTCGGGAGGCTGAGGCAGGAAGATCGCTTGAGCCCAGGAGTTTGAGGTTGCTGTGAGCTAGGCTGACGCCACGGCACTCTAGCCCGGGCAACAGAGTGATACTCTTTCTAAAAAAAAAAAAAAAAAAAAAAAATACAAATCATACTTTTTAAATAGGTTTGAGAAGTGCTTAGTTACCTAAAAGGGTAAAGTTATAAAAATGCATTAATAAAAAAATGTGTTTTATATAGCTTATATATTTCCTTTATGGACATATGCTTGTCTCGTCAATAGTCTCTACAACTGGGTGCAGAGGCTCACACCTGTAATATCAGCACTTTGGGAGGCCAAGGTTGGAGGATCGCTTGAGGCCAGAAGTTCGAGATCAGCCTGGGCAATATAGAGAGACCCTGTCTCCACAAAAAATACAAAAATTAACTGGGCATGTTGGCATGTGCCTGTAGTCCCAGCTACTTGGGAGGCTGACATAAGAGGATCCCTTGAGCCCAGGAATTTGAGGTTGTAGTCAGCTATGATGATGCACTCTAGCCCAAACAATAGAGCGAGACCCTGTCTCCAAAAAAAAAAGTGTACAAACTTCTGAATTTTTAAAAATTATCCTTTAAAATAAAATACTTACTGTCACCCAGAGGCAAAAATTGCAAAAAACCTAAAAAGCTAGTTTTGTTTTCAGATAAGTGATCCTATTAAAAAATATATTAATAAAGTCTCAGTAAAACTATAGTGGCAGGTTAAAAAACATTTTTAAGCTGTTAGGAATTTTTATCAGACTAAAATTTTATCTCTAGGTTAAGAATTGTAATACTGATTCAGGCCTTTGATAAAACAAGTCATTTTAAGTGACAGCATAATTCAATTTTACAAGAGTTACATTTGAAATATTATTTCCTTAATACTATCAATCAAAAATGTACTCAATGAAAAGTCTATCCATAAAGCTGACAATCTGCTAAGGTAACAGAATGTACCTTTCTTGGAAGGCCTGAAGTCCAACTATGTCTTCTTCTGGTTCTCCATGTTTATAGAAATGAAGTCCAAGACCCTGAGGATCTTTCTTCTCGGCAGCAGTAAGAGAAAGTTCCACCACACCTTCATAAAAACGCACTAATGGGATAGAAAAAGGTCAAAGAATTAAGGGTTTTTACTAAGCAGGATACATCTTCCCTTAGCAGGTATATAAAAATTATGATGAAGGTTATGCCTCTACTGTACATCAGTTACCCTGCTGACAGTATCATAAAACATTTCTAATGAGTCTACCAAAGGAAAAGGTCTGAGCATGACCTAAAGGCAGCTATTAAATACATTTCTTCATTGGAAATAATTTCCATATTTAAAATAATAAAAAGAAGGATTTCTGTTCTTACTGAGGGAAAAAATATCTTGGAATTCAAAATAATACCTGTGCTAATAGTTATATTCTTTACATTATGTTAGATTTGATTTAAAGCAATTTTTAAAGAAAGTAGGCAGATTCTATCTCAAAAATTAGTCAAAAAATTTCAAGTATCTTAAAAATAAATGTAACCCAGAATGTAATCTAATACATACAGTAGTTTAATTGGACAAGAACTGAAACTCTAATGTTAAAAAGTTACATATTTCAAGATACAGAAAGAACATTATAGCTTCTGCAGAGGTCAGTGTAGTTATCAAATACTGAAACACAATGATATGATGATGTTCCTATGTCATATCATTTGACAACTTATGTTGAAGGAAGATTTGCCTCTGGGAAGAGGTTCTTCATCATTATGTTGCTTTATTTACACACTGTCATTTGTCCTCTGAGTTAAATAAAATATATAAAGAACATTTTTTTTCCTCACCTTGTCTATATTGAACACAAACATTGGAAAGGTCCACTTGATTGCTGATTTTTTGATATTCCTTTAATGATTCCCTTAACATTCTTTCCTTTTCAGTCTTATTTTGAACTTGTCGGGAACGCTGGAGAAGTTCATTTGCCTAAAAGAGGAGATGACAAGAACTTAAAAAGATATAAAATCAAGTAGACAGATACGTTGTCAATGTTAACTTTCAGTCAGTATCTAAATTTATATGTGGTTTATCACCATTAGAAATAAAAACAACTCTATAAACTTACTTCTTCTTAATTTTAGGCAGAAAAGTTTTGACCAAAAAATCCTAGCTATTTTTAATTCCTCTCACAAATATGTTAAGCAAGACAGCTTTTGTCTGGCAATTCTCTTGCCTAGTCAATACATTATTGGTCAGCAGGCAGTCCATGCAACACTGATTTACTTATTTTTTTCCGACCTGTAGGAAAGGATCAATAAAAATTGCCCCATTAACTCTAATTCATCACAGATTTAAAGTTTTATTAATTTTAACTTCTAATGAGAGAAGTTAATCCTCTAATGGCTACATTTCCTTAATTTCTAAATTTAGTGACTTTTTTTATTTCTAAACTTTGTCTTTTTTAATATGGCCTAGAAACACTATCAAAGATTATTCGTGAAAAACTTAAAAGAGTACACATGGATTATAAGAAACCATGGATTATAAGAAACCCATTTCTTAGATGAGGATTCTGGGGCCAGGAGAGGTTAAGAGAGCTACATGAATAAGACACCTGATTCCCATTCTAGTATGCTTTTTGTCATAGTATGACACCTATAAGAAACACTGAAATAGGTAACAAAGTACCATACCTTAGAACAAATTGCATCATCAGTGCTATACAGAAGTGGGCAGATATCCTGTAAATGTAAACTAATGCCATCAACAGCAGCATTATCTCTGATGTAACAGTTGATAAGAGAAGCAATTAATGCCCCTGTGAGTTCTTTATCCCTGATTACAAGATCTTTAAAGGTAGTGATCTTCAACTGCTCCTGAAATTCCTAGAAGTATAAGAGAAAAAACCCTTTTATATCAATATTATAGCAATATGTTATTTCCACACAGAATGAAATTTCTTTAATAATGTAAACATCAACAGACTCTATAATTAAAAGAGAAAATATGCTAAACTATAGAATCAAATTTTTGCAGACTTGCATAAAATCATATAGTAGAGTTGAAAAAGAACCCACAGTGGGTCTAGTCCAAACCTCTCACTTTATAAAGTTAAAGTAAAGCTCAGGTAGAGCCAAAACTAGAGCCAGGTCTCCTGACCTTAGTTATAACCAGGATAAAACAATCACTTGGCTATATTGACAAATCTCAGCCTTACATTTTATTTTCCCAAAATAATGTTTGAATTCTATTATTCAAGGCTTTCTATCATTGGAGTTTGAACTGCATTTTGAACAAATCTGCTTATTAAAATGAAGCTCTAAAGTATTAAGATGATTTATCTACAGTAAAATATTCTGTTTAATGAATAGACAGCAATTTCTTTTTTCTAAATTTCAGCAAATACCCAAACTATATTCAGATTTTTGAATAAATATTTAATTTGTATTCCTTGAACACAAAATTGCTCATGCAAGGAAGGAACTTTGAAGATGGACCAAAAAAATACCTAGGCTAAAAACCTACCTACATTGTGTTTATCAACCAATAAAACTCAAAATCATTATTCTACATGACATGAAAAAGAAAAGTTTTCATAATTAAACATATTAGCTTGAATTTTTAAAAAGGAGAAAAAAACTTTTGTGCTTAAAAGAAAACCATCAACTAAAAAATTCACAACTACTCAATGGGCACTACTGGAAAGAACTAGGGGATTACCTTCTAACTCTGAAAAATTATACTTAAAATTGGCCAGGTGTGGTGGCTTATGCCTATAATCCCAGCACTTTGGGAGGCCAAGTCAGGAAGATTGCTTGGGGTCAGGAGTTTGAGACCAGCCTTGGCAACACTGCTGGACCTCATTCTTTCGAAAAGTAAAAAATAGCTAGGTGTGGTGGAGCACACCTGTATAGTCTTAGCTACTCTGCAGGCTAAGGCAGCAGAGCTTGAGCCCAGGAGTTTCAGGTTGCAGTAACCTATAATAGATCGATGCCACTGTACTCCAGCCTGGGTGACAGGGCAGGACCTTATCTCAAAAAAACAAACAAACAAAAAAACCCACACAAAACATAAAACATTTCAGGGTAATCAAATAGCACTCAAGGACAAAGAAAACTATTTTTTATAGAAGTGCAGTTAATAATTGTGGAAAGCCTGAGCAACATAGTGAGACCCCATCTCTCTATAAAAAATACAAAATTAGCTGGATATGGTAGCACACACCCATAGTCCTGGCTACTTGGGAGGCTGAGTGAGGCAGGAGGATGGCCTGAGCCCAGGAGTTTGAGGTTGCAGTGACCTATGATCACACCACTGTGTTCCAGCCTAGGCAACAGAGCAAGACTCTGTCTTTAAAAAAACAAAACAGAAACTGTGGAAGGAACCAAATATTTAGAAAATTACCATTTTGTAATCCTACATGAAATAATGAAATAACCAATTCCAGCAATGATTATCAATGGATGATGAAAGCCTGATGAAAGTCTGATGGAGCATTTTATAACAGCAGAATCTGACTTACCACTTGACTCCTCCAATCGATCTTAGTATTACTAAAAGCAGGATAACCAAACCTTTTGTGTCCCCTAATAAATAGCCTGATGAACAAACCACTACATACAAAGCATTCTATTCTTCCTCAAATAAATGGACTGGAACCTAATCAAGCCTATAGAAATCTAACTTACATTTAATAGAAAATGCAGGAGATAGAGAAACAAGTTCACAAGGAAGGTAAAAAACCACCTTGGAATGTTTTTATCATTCTACATGACTGATGATCCAATTTCTACAAGGCAATGGCAAGGAGGGGGAAAAAAAAGGAGGAAAGAGTACTCTAGATAGAAAAAGATTTAAGAGAAACAACAATCAAATTCATTGAGTCAACCAACTTTTTAGATTCTGACTTGAATGAACCAATCTGTTAAAAGACATTTTTAAGACAGAGAAATTTCATTATTTTAGATGCTACAATAATTACTGTTAATATTGCAAAGTGTGATAATGATACTGTCGTTATTCTAGGAAATGTCCATCTTTTTAAAAGAAATACACAGTATTTCTAAATATACAGTATAAAGTAAGTAGCAGTAAAATGACATGATGCCTAGAATCTACTTTAAAATAATTCAGAAAAGAAAAAGAGAAAAGAGGATAAGATTAAGCAAAGCTGGTAAAATAGTAATATGTTGAAAATGCTGGATATCAGTCAAGTGTATGTGGGAGATATTGTTAGTTTTTGCTCTACTTTCACATGTTTACAAATGTTCACAATTCAATAAATGGTAGGTATATATTTCCTCCAAATGTCCTATCTAAAATTTTGATGAATGCCCATTATCTTTATCCTTAAAAAGGATTCAAATGAGAACTGCAAAAGAAATATGAACCATTCACTTCCCATGATGATAAACATCTTCCTTTAAAGTAAGAGTGTTTAATTTAGGTTGTTTGATGCCTTGAAATTACATGTGAAAATTTCTGTTAAGTATCTATATGCATTTCTTTTAAGGGTGGTGAAAGAAAGCTTTTAGCAGATTCTCAGAGGCATCTGTAGCTCAAATAAAGGTCATAATCCACTTTTTTATAATAATCTAAATGCTTCCCAAAATAACCCCCTCCCAAACCCAAATGTAAGATTAAAGTCATGCAAAAGAAAACAAACACTGTATTAACAGTACAATCTTAAACAAAAAAAGATAAATTTACCTTCTGAAGTTCTCCTACAATGACAGTGAATTGATGTTCACAGAGAAGTTTCCATAAAGCCAGAGCCTGGTATGATTTTCGAACCAATTGCTGGATTGCCTGAAGTGAAATCTTTTCACTCAATTGAGCCTCTAATAATAATAAAACACAACTAATGAAGTTTTATAAAACTTCAACTTATCCTCAATAAGTTGTTTTACTTCAAATAACAACTATTGTTAAGGTTGAAATCCCCATTTTTCTCCTCTCTGCCCACATCATAGGTGATCATGATCATCAGTTGTTGTCTTCATGTTTGTGTGTGTGTGTGTGTGTATATGCTTTTGCATGTTTGTGTATGTAAACATAAATAAAAATATTGCAGTGTTTTTTTTAACAATTATACCATTGTGTTTTTTTTGCCCAGTTATATGTTCACAGGCTGGCCACAATGATAAATATAAAGCTAGTACATTTATTTTCATTGCTGAGTGTTTCATCATGTAAATATATCATAATTTTGCCCATTTTCCACCTGAAGAACATTTAGATTGTTCCCAGTGTTTTAACACTAAAATAATACTGTGATAAATATGCTCAAAGAAGGTCTCCTGGAAAATATCGTCAAGTTTCTCTGAGACTGAGTTTCTCAAAGCCTGGATTAAAACACATTGTCAGATCATAAAATCAGTTTAGTCAGTCATGACAGCTTTACTCCTATCCCTTAAATAGGAAATAGAATAGAACAAAAAAAGAAAGAAATATCAGAGTATAACATAGGCAGAATTATTTCAGGAAATTTTGTCTCAGTTATGGGTATATGCTATGTTTTTAAACATGAGTCATAATGTCAAATGTATTTCTTACTGTGAGAAACAAGTTTGATAAAGATTCTTCTAGGATATATACCTAGAAGTGAAACTACTGGCTTTAAAGTATATATGTGCATTTTTAGCTTTTACTAGATATAACCAAATTGTTCTCCAAAGTGGTTGTTTCGGTGTAAACTGCCAGCAGTTTGAAAGCTCCCATTTGTACAAATCCTTACCAATGCCTGGTAATGTCAAGCTTAAAGCCTTACTTAAGTATCATTAGCAGTTCTGAAAAAAGAATATATAAAGTGGTAAATAGAGAACTAGAGTCAGCAGAATAGAAGAATGTAGCTTGGGACAAAAGTAAATTGTTAGGTATCAATTAAGAAACTTCGACCAGCCAGAATAATTAGTTCTGACAATAAAAGACAAAAGAACTTAGAAAAAGCTGAATAGGAGGGAAAATTCATGCAAAAATTTAAAATTATTCCAGTTGATAACCAGAATAATGGGTAATTATGAGAACTTCTCAGTTCTCTTGCTCTTTCCTTACTTGTTACTATTTATACTAGATAAAAAGCACAACTAAATATTTGACTCATATTAATATATTTAACTCTATAAAAAGGTGTATCACTATTCATTGGGGAAATGCAAATCAAAATCATGAGATGCCACTTCACAGCCAATAGGATGGCTACTATAAAACAAAAAACTCAGAAAGTTACAAACGCTGGCTAGCTGTAGTGCAGCTGCCATGAAAACAGTTGGGCAGTTTTTCAAAAAAACGAATAGGCCGGGCATGGTGGCTCACGCCTGGAATCCTAGCAACTTGGGAGGCCAAGGCGGGAGGATCGCTCAAGGTCAGCAGTTCAAAACCAGCCTGAGCAAGAGCGAGACCCCGCCTCTACTAAAAATAGAAAGAAATTAGCCAGACAACTAAAAATATATAGAAAAAATTAGTCGGGCATGGTGGCACATGCCTGTAGCCCCAGCTACTTGGGAGGCTGAGGCAGAAGGATCCCTTGAGCCCTAGAGTTTGAGGTTGCTGTGAGCTAGGCTGAGGCCACAGCACTCTAGCCCGGGCAACAGAGTGAGAGTCTGTCTCAAAAAAGAAAAAAAAAAAACTAATAATAGAATTACTATTCCAGCAATTCCACTTCTGGGTATATACCCAAAGAACTAAAAGCAGGGGCTTGAATCTGTATAGCAGTGATCCTAGCGCCATTATTCTCAATAGCTAAAAGGTGGAAGCCACCCAGTGTCCATTGGCGGATGAATGGATAAACAAAGTGTGGTACATATATACTATGGAATATTACTCAGTATTAAAAAAGCAGGAGATTCTAACACATCATAGAACATGGATGAACCCTGACAACAGTATGGTAAGTGAAAAGAGCTGGTCACAAAATGAAAAATACTGTTTGATTCTAGCATCAGAGGTACTCAGAAGAGTCAAATTCACAGAAACAGAAAGTAGAATGGTGGTTATCAGAAACTTGCAATAGGGGAAAAATGGGGAGTTATTGTTTCATGGGTACAGAGTTTCACTTTGGGAAGATGCAAAAAGTTCTAGAGATAGATGTTGGTGATGGTTGCATAACAATGTGAATATACTGAATGCCAATGAACTGTACACTTAAAAAAATGAAGTGGTAAATGTTACGGTACATGTATTTCACAATAAAAAATACCATAAAGAAAAAGGTATCTTGGCCGGGTGTGGTGGCTCACGCCTGTAATCCTAGCACTCTGAGAGGCCGAGGTAGGAGGATCGTTTGGGCTTAGGAGTTCGAGACCAGACTGAGCAAGAGAGAGACCCCGTCTCTACTAAAAATAGAAAGAAATGAGCTGGACAACTAAAAATATATAGAAAAAAAAATTAGCCATGGTGGCACATGCCTGTAGTCCCAAGCTACTCGGGAGGCTGAGGCAGGATTGTTTGAGCCCAGGAGTTTGAGGTTGCTGTGAGCTAGGCTGACACCATGGCACTTGAGCATGGGCAAAAGGGCAAAACTCTGTCTCAAAAAAAAAAAAAAAAAAAGCGACTGGACACAGTGGCTCATGTGTGTAAACCTAGCGCTTTGGAAGGCTAAGGTGGGAGGATCACTTTAGTCCAGAAGGTCAAAACCAGCCTTGGCAATACAGAAAGACCATGCTTCTACCAAAAAAAATCAGCCGGGTATTATAGTTCATGCCTGTAGTCCTACTCAGAGGCTGAGGCCAGAGGATAGGAGGATTGCTCAAGCCCAGGAGTTTTGAGGCTGCAGTGAGTTATGATTGCATCATTGCACTCCAGCCTGGGCAACAGAGACCCTGTCTTTATAAAAAAAAAAAAAAAGACAGAGAGGGATAGAAAGAAAAAAAGAAAACAGTATGTATCATGTTTTCTGGTGGAGGAGGGAACAAAAATGTATGGGCTAAAATACAGAAATATATAATATCCATATTATCCCACTTTTCCAATCACACTGATATTTTAATAAAAAAATTGTGTTATCAGATGAACTAGATCTCACTAAGAGAAGTCCATAGTTTTATATTCAAGTAATAAAACTTTAATGAGGTCATGTACATTGAACTGATCAGAAGCAATAATTTACCATGAAACTTCCTCTGCAGTTCCTGTTGCATTTGTTGGGTATTTCCGTTTTCAGGACGCATGAATCCTATCAATCTCTGCTGTACTTTGGCAGTAGTACTGAAATAGAAATAGGAAAATGTGTTTTTAATAGCTTTATTGAGATATAACACATATACCATACAATTCAACCATTTAAAGTGTGTGGGCTGGATGTGGTGGCTCATGCCTATAATCCTAGCACTATGCGAGGCTGAGGCAGAAGGATCACTTGAGGCCAGGAGTTTCAGACCAGCCTGGGCAGCACACAGACACCGCATTCTACCAAAAACAAACAAAAAAACCCAAAAAAATTCAAAAATTAGCTAAGTATGATGGCAAGTGCCTGAATCCCAGCTACGCAGGAAGCTGAGGCAAGAAAATCACCTGTGCTCAGGAGTTCAAGGCTGCATTAAGCTATGATCAGGCCACTGTACTCCACCCTGGGTGACAGAACAAGACCTTGTCTCTTAAAAAAAAAAAAAAGTGTACAAATCAATTTTTAAAAACACAATGACCACCACAAGTACCGGTTGCCATGAAAAAGGAAAAATCAGCAAATGAAAAAAGAGTTCTTGGAATTAAAAATATGAGGGCCAGAAAAAATTTATCAGAGAGAAATTTTCCTGATCTGTGTCGCAAAAAAAAAAAAAAGAAAGAAAGAGAGAGAGGAAGGAAGGAAAGAAATTATAGAAGAGAAGAAACTGAGGCTAGAACGAGGGGAGTTAATACAATTGCTCAAACAGAATGTGACGAAAGTAATGCAGATAGAGTATCTCTGATCTGAAAATCCAAATCTGAAATGCTCCAAAATCTGAAACTTTTTGAGTGCCGACATGATGCTCAAAGGAAATGCTGATTGGAGCATTTTGGATTTCAGATTTTCAGATTAAGGATGCTCAATCTGAGTGTAACAGAAATATTCTAAAATTTTAAAATATCGGAAATCCACGACGCTTCTGGTCCCAAGCAATTTGGATATGTACACTCTATCTGTACTATAATGAGTAAGAAACAATAGAAAAAAATTTACCAAAACTAAATCTGTAGGTCTAAAGACACCTAAAGTCATCATGGTGTAATTTCTGAATTTCAGTAACAAAGGAAGAAAAGCACAAAAAAATTCAAAGCAAACACAAGTTATTTACAGAGGAAAGAGAATCAAACAGGTAATGTACTTTTCATATGCAACATTAAACTTTGGGAGGAACATGAAAAGAAATGTATGTGAAGATCTGAGAGAAATGGTCTATGACTTTAAAATCCCATACTCATGAGGCAATGGAAGAGAATAAAGTACTAATGTATACTATAGCATAAACCTCAAACATGAGCCTTAAAACATGCTAAGTGAAGGAAGCCAGACTCAGGACCACATAGTGGATGATTCCATCGATATGAAATGTCAAGAATAAGCAAATCTACGGTGATACAATGGATTAATGATTATCTGGGGTTAGGGAGTGGGAATGTGACTGCAAATGAACATGAGGTATGTCTTCTGGGAGATGCCATGGTGATGGTTACACAATTCTATAAATTTACTAAGTCACTGAACTGGACATTTAAAATAAATGAAGTTTATGGTATGTAAACTAGATCTCAAGAAGCTGTTAAAAAATTTCCATACTCAGTGAAACTAATGTTGCAGGCATCCAAGGGTTGGTCAAAGTGAGGACATGTATTGGTATGATTCTATTACTAAAGGTAAGGAAAAAATCACATGATTATCTCTGTAAAATGCAGAAAAGATATTTGACAAACTCCAACATCCATTATGTTAAAAATACACAATAAAATAAAAATAAATGGATACTTTCTTGACATGATAAACTCTATCTATCTTGGCATCTTCCTGAATGAGGAAACACTACAAGCTTTCCCATTAAAGTCAGAAATAAGACAAGGATGCCTGCTATATCTCCACTACTATTTAATCCTGTTAGATATTAGCCTGTGCAGACAGGAGAAAGCAACTAGAATTGGAATGGAAAAGGTAAAACTATCTCTATTTGCAGATGATAAAACTGCATTTGAAAATCCAAAAAAATTCAATGGAAAAAAACCTTCTAAAAACAGTAAAGAGAAATTAGTAAAGTAGCAGGTTAAAAATTAACAAACAATTGCAGATATAATTGTAGAACTAAATGAACTGCTTAGGAAGTAGGAATAGAAGAGCATAACGTTAGAAAAGGAAAAAAGAAGACTAAACCATCTCACAAGTAAAATTCCAAGTAATTCTGAGGGAGCAAGATGGTGGTGAAGGGAAGGGAAAAAGAAGCTAAGAGACTTTGTTTAATTATTAATGCTGACTGAGATGTATGTTTATCAAAATTTAAAACTAACTACTAGAGAGAGAAAAAACGTGTAGAACTTCTTTACTGGTGTTTAAGGTGGGGAGAGGCCTGATCAATCCAATACAATAAGGAAATGGGAAAGCGGAGAAAAACAAAAAACACAACAAAAAGCACAAATTCATGACAGTGAGAAAAAGATCAAACATTGAACTAATCCCAATAAAATGAGAAGGAGTTAAGTTCTCCTAATTAAAAGACCAAGACTCCAGGCAGTGCAGTGGCTTATGCCTGTAATCCTCCGACTTTGGGAGGCCAAGTCAGGAGGATTGCTTGGGGCCAAGAGTTCGAGATAAGCCTGAGCAACACAGCGAGAGAGACCACGTCTCTACAAAAAATACAAAAATTAGCCAGGCATGGCCGTGTAGTCCCAGATACTATGAGGCTGAGGCAGGAGGACTGCTAGAGCCCAGGAGTTTGAGGTTTCTGTGAGCTATGATGTCGCCACTGCACTCTAGCCCGGGCAACAGAACAGAAAAAAAATATTGTTATGTTGTTTAAGATACACTTAAAGTGTTCCAAAGACTAAAAATAAATAAAATTGGTGTAGCTTTCTCAGGAGACAACTAAATACTACATATTAACATTTTAAAAAGCCCTCAGGCACGATAATTCTCCTTCTAAAGAAATTGATCTGAAGATTACTGAATAAGAAAGAAGAGTAATCACTATGCTCTGTTTGTAACATCAAGAAATAGAAATAACCTAATTATTAATAAGGAGTTATCAATTGCTGGCATATAAATAATGGAATAGCATATAACCACTACAAAAGTAAAAATTTTTTTCCACTGATTTTAAACATTCGAAATGATATACTGAGTATAAACAACATTACATAAAAGTGTGCCTATGTAAGACTTTATTTTTGCTTTTAAAGAAATGTATATTTATATATGCTTTAAGAACATTATATTGTCATAGCTCATTAACAATTCTGGAAAGTGATGTGACTCCTCATATGTGATATTATTTTTCGCCTTCCCGAACGGTCTGCATCATTTTATTAATAAAAAAATCCATTCTAAACATATACCCATACAAAAAATTATATAGGAATGCTTATATCAGTATCATTCTTAATAGCCAAAAGCTGAAATAAGCCAAATAAATGTCTATCTATCACCTGAAGAACTGGGAAATAAAATGAAGTACTGATACATGCTACAACATTCACACCTTGAACACATTATGCTTCGGCAAAGAGGCAGACACAAAAGGTCACATATTAAACATTTCCACTTATATAAATATCTAGCATAGCCAGATTCATGGGAATAGAAAGTAAATTAGTGATTGCCAGGGACTAGGAAAGGGGAAATGAGTGGCTGTTGATGGGCATAGGGTTTCTTTTTGGTGTGATGAAAACATTCTAGAATTAGACAGAGGGGGTGGTTGCATGACTTTGTGAATATACTAAAAACCACTGAATTGTACACTTTAAAAGGATGAATTTTATGGTATGTAAATTATATCTCAACAAAAAATACAACAAAAAGGAAAAAATCAGTAAGTAAACCCTATTTATTCTTACTTTGGATTTCCTAGTGGTCCTCCCGCAAATTGGGAATTTCTGTCCAGAAATTCCTGCAAACCTTTTAGTTCCTGTAGCACTGACTCTAGCAGTTGGCAGGGAACACTGCTTTCAATCTGCACAAATAAAATTTTTTTACAAGTTTAAAAACACATACTCTGTAAAGCTATAATTGAATATGAACAATTTTAATTTTGAGGTACCCTATCTTTATAAACAATAGTTAATAACTGCATTCCCCCCTTTTGTTCTAGTACAATTGATAATTTACACATAGGAAAATATAAACATTCTGATTACTTCTTGCATTTTTATACAGATCACCACCCAGATTAAAATGTAGAATATTTTCAACTCCTAAGAAAGTTTCCTAATGTCCCTTTCTAGTCTTCAGTCATCCCATCTCTGAGGTTACCACTTTTCATACTTTTATCACCACAGATTAGTTTTGCATGTTATTACACTTCATATAAAAAGAATCGTATACTATGTTAGGCAAATACATTCTTATAAATGTCAACTGTAAAAGGGTATCACAGTCAAAAATATATTTGGTATCTTTCTTATTTATTTATTTATTTTTGAGACAGACTCTCACTATATTTGGTATCTTATCTATTTATTTATTTATTTATTTCTTGAGACAGACTCTCACTATATTTGGTATCTTATTTATTTATTTATTTTTGAGATAGACTCTCACTATATTTGGTATCTATCTATCTATTTATTTATTTATTTCTTGAGACAGACTCTAAACTATATTTGGTATCTTATTTATTTATTTATTTATTTATTTTTGAGACAGACTCTCACTATATTTGGTTATCTTATCTATCTATCTATTTATTTATTTCTTGAGACAGACTCTCACTATATTTGGCATCTTATTTATTTATTTATGAGACAGACTCTCACTATATTTGGTATCTTTTTATTTATTTATTTATTTACTTATTTATTTATTTTTGAGACAAACTCTCACTGTGTTGCCCAGGCTAGATTGCTGTGGCGTCAGCCTAGCTCACAGCAACCTCAAACTCTTGAGCTCAAGCAATCCTTCTGCCTCAGCCTTCCAAGTAGCTGGGACTACAGGCATGAGCCACCATGACTGGCTAATTTTATTTATATATATATATATATTTTTAGTTGTGCAGCTTATTTCTTTCTATTTTTTTTGTCAGTAGAGACGGGGTCTCGCTCTTGCTCAGGCTGGTCTTGAACTCCTGAACTCAAACGATCCACCTGTCTCGGCCTCCCAGAGTTCTAGGATTACAGGCATGAGCCACACGCCCAGCCTCTTTTTATTTTAAAAAGAGAACAAGCTTAAAATAGATTACATTCATATTCCAGATTTTTAAAAAATCTCACTATCTGAATGTGCGATAATATAAATTTCTACAAGATGTTTTCTTAAAGCAGTCTGTAAAGTATACCAATTTATTGAAATTAGTGCAAGATCCATGGTGTTTCTGCTCATATAAGTCAAAGTATTAAATAGCAAATTTTGAGCACTATTAAGTATTAGCACTATTTATCCCTCACAGCAACCTCATGAGGGAGATATATTATTCTCATTTTACAGTGAGGTATTAGGCTCTGAAATATTAAGAAATTTACTCATGTTCAGATAGTTAAACCCAGAGGGCAGACAGTTTATTGGACAAGAACACAAATTTGTACATAAAAGAATTATCATTGCCATCTTGCTCATGTAACGTCAAGAAATGTTACAAGAAACAATCTATCAATTAATACTATCAGGTGGTTACATACAAATAAGAGAGTAGTAGCACACACACTTACTGCAGTGATCTCTCTGTTGCCACTCTTGAACACTCTCTCCACAACTAAGCTAGCATCCCAAATATTTCTGGAACAAAAAAAAGTTTTAATGATTATGCAGTAAATTAATACAAGCATTACATTATGTAATAAATTCAAGTCTGTAGGAACTTAACGGCTTTATTAAGTTTTTTAAAACTTAGCACTGGTTTCATTTAACATTTTACTAAATCATCTGGAAGAATGGAAACAGGAAAATTTTCATACCTGATTGACCTAGGTTACTTCAGATAACAAAATACTGCTGAAGAAAAATCAAAAGGCTTTGGGTAATAAATTGTAAACAGGGATCTTATAATGAAAAATATAAATTTATAAAGTGGTTTGGCACTGTTTCACATTTTAAGCAAATGATATGAAAGCATACATCTCAAATCTAAGGAAAATATATACTAGACAAGATAGCTAATTAGATATGGTAGAGATTAATTGCAAAAATGACCAAAATTCGATCTCTCTCCCTACAGCTATCTTTCTTGCAATGTGGCTTTAATGCCTCTCCCATAAAAAGGTGGGTTGGCCTTAAGACTTCCTCTGGCCAAGTTAATGAGGCAGAAAAGAGAACAGTAGGCCAGTTCTGAGCTGTGGGGAGCTGTCCTGAAAACAGGAGCCTTTGGGGACGTGCTTGCTGCCCAGAATACTGGGGTCCTTAGTGACGTAGCAACTGCCCCTAGGCATAGCTCTCCCATCTGCAGTGCATTTAGTGTTCCATAGTATAGGCTTGAATAAGTAGAATAGTTAATAAGCAATGGAATGACCTTTGTCTCAAGATTGAGGAAGTAGAAAAGTTGTTCTTAAGACGATAAACAGCCTCACAGATTCCAGAAAGTCCCGCCCTAAGATCCCGGGCTGGAAGAAGTAGATAATGGGAAAAGATTACCTGCAGGCTTAACTAAACAAAGGTCTTGTGATAATGATAGCTAGAGGGAATGTGGTATGTGGGCTTTCAGTTCTGTTTCTTCTATATAAGTAAGGCCTCTAAATAAACACGGCACAGCAGTCTTTACAGGCTCCGTCCTCCCGTTCCCATCTGTGTTTTGTCTCTTTTTTTCTTATCCTCACCCCCAACTCCAAGTGCCGAACGTCGCCGGATGACTCCGGCATGAGCCCAGGCATGAAGAGGTTTTACATGTTTCTACTCTTTCTCAAGGAACCCTCTCACCACCAAGTTACTAATGGATGGCTTGCTGAAGGATGAGAGATCATGTGGAGAACAACCCAGCTATCTCAGCCGAGGCCATTCTAGATCAGCTGACAAATATGACCTTAAACATGTCAGACTCCAGCCAAGACAAGCAGACTTAACTTCACAGCTGACTGCAAACACATGAGTGAGCCCAGCAAGACCAAAACTGCCCATTTGACCTATAGATACATCACTGAGTTATGGGGAGGTTTGAAACACTATATATTAATATCTATACAGATATACAGTTGATCTTTGAACAACACAGGTTTGAACTGCACAGGTCCATTTCTATGCAAATTTTCTTCCACATTTGCCACCCCAATGCAGCAAGACCAACCCTTCCTCTTCCTCCTCCCCCTCAGCCTATTCATGAGGACGTGGGTGAAGACTTATGATGATCCACTTCCACTTACTGAATAATATATTTTCTTTTCCATCTGATTTTCTTAATAACATTTCATTTTCTTTTCTATAGCTTACTTTAATAGTACAGAATACATATACAAAAAATATATATATATTTTTTGAGACAGAGTCTTGCTCTGTCACCCAGTCTGGACTACAGTGGCAAAATCATAGCTCACTGCAGCCTCAAACTCCTGGGCTCAAGTGATCCTCGCACCTCAGCTTCCTGAGTAACTCAAACTACAAGCGTGTGTCACCATGCCTGGTTAATTTCAATTTTTGGTAGAGACAGGGTCTCACTCTGTTGCTCAGGCTGGTCTCAAACTCCTGGCCTCAAGCAACCCTCCCACCTCGGCCTCCCAAAGTGCTGGGATTACAGGCGTCAGCCACCATGCACAGTCCAAAATATGTGTTAATTGACTCTTTATGTTATTGGCAAGGCTTCTAGACAGGAGGCTATCAGTAGTTAATGTTTTGGAGAGACAAAAGTTATAAGTGGATTTTTGACTATGCAGGGAGTCAGTGGCCCTAACCCGTGTTGTTCAAGGACCAACTGTATTTTGATGCTACCATACACGTACAGAGAGAGACAGAGAGAGAGAAGGTGGGGGGAAATAAAACACAGCAATGAATATAGTTAGATAATAAAAAGGTCAAATCATAGAACATCTTATCAGTGGACAAGTACACTAAAACTATAAGCATAATAAAATTTAATAAATGATGTTCCAAATTTAGAGTTAAACACATTTACTCAAGATATGACAAGGTGAGCAATAGTTAAGTATTC
The DNA here is from genome assembly GCA_963574885.1 of Lepilemur ruficaudatus. Classification (NCBI taxonomy): domain Eukaryota; kingdom Metazoa; phylum Chordata; class Mammalia; order Primates; family Lepilemuridae; genus Lepilemur; species Lepilemur ruficaudatus. The sequence goes on from CAUYRT010007422.1 coordinate 17,265, forward strand.
CATAAAAAACTTACCCCATGATTCGAGAAAAGTAAATGCAAATACCATTGTGTTTCCCAGAGTACACAATCTCTGGTCCAGTCACACAACTCATACTTGTGGCCTGAGTTGCTGGGTTTCCCACAGCACACACTGGAGTTGACATGGCAGGAGGCTGTATACCTTGTACACACATAAGAAAAACAAGTCTTTTAAAAATATAACCTTAAAATTCAGAATCCTCAATAACCCAAGTTTGTTTTATCTGGACACAAAGGTAGAAATAGTTATAAAAATAATGGAATAAATAGATATTTAATTTGGTTGTCCTTAATAAGAAGAGAGACTTAAACTTGGATGGTGGTCCTAGGTAGACTTTCAAGTATTGACAATGCAGAATGAAAAGGAAAGAAAACATGTAATCACTGTTCCTAATGCTGAGAGAGAAATAGAATTATACAGATTTCAGGCCCAAATTAAATCCTGGTACCCAAATAAGGGGCTTTCCAGTCACACTATTAGAGGAGCTCTTAAAGGCATTCATATCATGGCCAAATACTAATATTTGCTTGGATGTCACTTACATTAAATGACACTTATTTTCAAGAGAATAAGGCAAGTTAATCTTTACACTAAGCATTAAGGATAACTCATAATGTTAATTCTTCAAAAAGAACATTAGTAGCAATCCAAAATAGAGACAAAGATGTACCTTGAGTTGGTGTTCCCAAATAGGATGGATTCGGATAAGGACTACCACTAGCAACAGGGGAACCTAAAAAACGAAAGAAGAATATAACGATTTATAAAATAATCTCCCAATCTTTTCAGTCTGGGCAAATTAGGCACACAGAAGCCATTTCTAAGTATAAGAAGGACTGGCACCACCCATGATATATTTAAGAATTAGGGACTTATCTCATTTCCCAGTAACTTTCTAATAATGTCCACTTTGAAAACACTACTATGAGGGTTTCTTGTTATTAAATCATTCATCTTTTACCCTTTGAATAAATACCAAAAGCATTCTGTAAATACTATTAGATACATTTTATTTTGTTCCCCGTACACATTAAGGATTCAATATTAATATATCATCACTTTTAAGAGTCAGAATCTGTAGACTTACTTGCCAATAACACAGTAGCAATAAATAAAACATAATGAAAGATTTATAGATTAAAATATGTTAGAAAGTTTCTAAAATTCAAACTCTTATAAACAATTTCATTTCAATGTTTCATACTCACTAGAATAGACAGGAGACCCCAAGATGGGACCAACATTACTCGGAGGAGGCAGAGTAGTTGGAAATCTCATCTGCGCTTCACCACCATACCTATTTTTGACAATAGAGGCTGAGTTTATTCAGTAAAACCATCCATCTTTACAGCTGGACTTGTTCTTAGTCCTTAGCTTCCAAATAAATGCTTTAAGCATTGGACACTTTCTTGTGCTGACAGTGAAATATATGCATAAGATACATAATAAATACTTATCCAGTAAATGTTGAATTGAAATTGCTACCAGGAAGAAGTATTAGGTTATTAAGTATGAAATGTCCAATTTCCTTAAGTACTAAATTTGACAGTTGATATCTCTGATATTTCACTTCGACACTTCTTGTTTTATTTTTATTGTGAAGGTGCATCCTCCAGTCTTACAAACACATGTTTTGGCTTGTGATTATCATTCATGGTTTTTTTTAGAGCAATTTTTGTGAAACCATGGAATCGAAAATTAGTGTTATTTTCAAATATGAATTCTTTTGTGGAACCAATGCAGTGCAAACAGCACAAAATATCAATGAAGTGTTTGGGAAGAATGTGGCTAATGAATGCACAGTATGTCGACAGTTTGAGAATTTCCGTTCGATAATTTTAATCTTGAAAATGAGCCAAGTGGGAGACCTGAGACCAAGGTGGATAATGATGGCTGAAAGCTGTAGAGGAAACAAATCCATCTCAACCTATGCATGAATTAGCAGCAAGGTTTGATTTTACTATTCCAACAATATTGGATCATTTGAAACAAATCGGCAAGGTAAAAAAGCTGGACAGATGGGTTCTCTGCATGAATTAAACGAACATCAGAAGAGAAATCATCTCAAAGCTTGCCTTTCTTTGTTGTCACGACATAAGGCAAATCATTTCTATACCATATTATTACATGTAACAAAAAATGGATTCTTTTTGATAATCGCAAGCATTTGACACAATAGCTGGACAAAGATGAAGTGTTGAAACACAGTCCAAAACCGAATATTCATCAAAAAAAGCTAATGGTGTGTGTTTGGTGGTCCAGTGCTGGAATTATCCACTATAGCTAGTCAATCAATTACAGTGGATGTCTATTGCAACCATCTGAATGAAATGATGAGGATGCTTGCGATTAAGCAGCCAAGACTGGTCAACAGAGACAGGCCAATCCTCTTGCAAGACAACTCTCAACCACTTGTCATATGAACAATGCTGCTCAAACTATAGCAACCAGACTTGGAAACTCTCTGTCATCCACTGTATTCACCTCGCACCAACTGACTACCGCTTCTTCCAGGCTTTGGATCACTTCTTGGCAAGGAAAAGTATTCAATTCTCTATAAGCTGTTGAAAACACTTTTTGTGATTTCATCGCCACTTGTTCTCCAGGGTTCTTCACTGCTGGCATAAATGAGCAACCATTAAGATGGCAAAACTGTGTAGATAGTTTAGGTGCATAATTTGATTAATTGTACTGTTTCTTGTTGAGATATAATAAACTATACTTTTGATTCAAAATTGGACATTTCATATTTAATGACCTAATATAAAGGACTCTGATAATTTCTTAAAAACAATGTGCAATGCATAGAGTTTACTTAATGAGTAACTGCCATCAAAATTTTCACACTAGATTACGGTTAGACAATACTTTAAAAACCTTTTTTAAACAAATCACATTAAAACTTCTTAGCTAATATTTTCCAAACAAAAATATCTCTCTGATACCAAGTTTCCTTAAAGTGATTCAGAATCCCTCAGTACCAATAATACACATAAAGCAGAACTGGCATAGTGTCTGGGGAAGTAAGAAAGATAGATGAGATTGTAACTGAGGTAGAAAGAAGACTAGACAAGAAGTTGGAGAACAGAATCCAGAGATAGAGTAATAATGCCTAAATTATGCTAATCCAGCTACTTCCATCAGCATCATAATTTCATCCTTTTGCAAATACATTTTACTACTTTGTCTACATAGTCACTCAACTGTTTGGCAAAGCCATTAACTATCCCGATGGTATTGAAACCATTTAAAAAGTGGCCCAGCACCAAAAAAAAAAAACCCCTGACATATACCTGAAGAAAGCCCGAGTTGCCCAAGCAGATACTTCTCTATCACAGGCACCAGTGGAACAAGCAAGAATAAGGCAAGTTGCACAAGCCTGGTCTTCCTGTGAAAAGAAGAATATCATCCTTACATTAAAAATAAACATTTAAAAGGAGTTTTATTTACTGCTCTGTCCAGTGTTTAAATCTGTACCTAGGGCAGAGCAGATGCTCAATAAATATTTGTTGACTGAAGGAAGTTAGCTGGTATTAAAAACAGAAGTGAATACTAATGGTTTTAAAGTTTATCATACGCACTAGTATTAAAGAATTTTTCTTTTTATCTAGCTTCTGATTTAGTTCCTGGTTTATTTTCTTCTTGTAGCCTTTCTACCTTTTAGAAAATAAGAGTAAATTCTAACATATATTAAGTACCTATTGTGTTTCTCACACTAATTTAAGAGTTTAGGACATATTAATCTTCCCATCACACACTATTGTTATGTAATGCATAGTTTACATGGAAGAAAACTGAAGCTCAGAGAATTCAAGTAATTTACCCCAGTGGTGGAGCTGGGATTTTTAACATAGGGGGTTTGAATCCAGAGTTTGTACACTTAACTTTGATGTGGTATTTTAAACTAACCACTCCCAGTTTTATCTCATCAATTCTAGTTATGGCTTCAGACTACCAAGGTCTCCACATTACTACCTCAAGTTTTTTCCTCAGGTCATTAAGCCAAAACAAAGAATTGAACAAAAAGGGACTTATCCATAAATGTCTTGGGCTTTTAATAAAGATGCATTTATCAGATAATTTGAACAATAAACTCTTATTGGTAAATTTTAATGATAAAAAATTATCAACAACAGAGAATAAAAACCTGAGAGTTTACTATAAGACTTATATTAATCCTGCTTTCAAATGTTGGTATACATTTGACTTAGGCAAAGAAAGGAATATTGTTAAGATTATCTGTTTTTTTTTGGTATTTTAGTCCCAATTTATGTAAAATGTAAATACCATTCCCACTGTTTCATGGTTTAAAATATCACATTTTTAAAAAAGTATAAATAATTACCTGATGTAATTTAAAGAATCTTTCAATTTCTTCTCCATCTCCACCAACATTACTCACAAGGAGATGCCTCAGTTGATCTACAGGTCTGAGTTTATGAAACATGAGACTCCCCTAAGAAATGTTTTTAAAAAAGAAAAAGAATATGAATAATAGATTTACCAAGATTGGCTGGTAGCAACTGACCCTGCTACCTTGTTTAATAAAATAAATGAAACAAACAAAAAAATAACTTCAAGAATACAAAGTAAACTGCTCAAAAATATCATCTATATTTTAACTCCCAACCTACACTAAAACTATATATCCATAGAGAAAATTTTCAAACCAGAGAATTACAGTTAGATTATTAATTGTGTTGCCACTACGCATATCCATTTAGAAAAAAATGAAGCTGGACCCACACTCATACCTTGTATCAGGATAAATTCCAAACAGATCAAAAGATTTAAAGGAAAAAATAAAACTGTAATAATATGAGAAGAAACTGTAGATGAATTCTTTTATGAAGCTTAGAGTGAGTAAGCTTTTTAACTGTGTCACAAATCCCAAAGACAATTGATAATTTTGACTACTTATAAACTTGTCTGTATGGGAAAAATCTCAATAAACAAGATCTAATGACAAACCAGGAAAAATACTTGAGGCTAAAGATCAAAAAATGTTAGTTTCCCTGATACATAAATCCTAATAAATTTTGATTTTATGAATCAAAAAAAGACAACTCAATAGAAAAGTAGGTACAGAATAGAAATAGATAGTTCGCAGAAATATAAATATTTGAAAAGATGGTCAATCTCTTAATAAGACAGTATATTGTACTGAGAGAGGCTTCAAGGAAACAAGCATCCACAAACATCGCTAGTGAAAGCACATACACTCTGACAGAGCAGATACGATACCATGGCTTTACTCATACACACATGAAATGATATATCCACAACGTTGGATTTTTTTTTTGAGAGACTAGGTCTTGCTCTGTCACTTAGGCTGAAGTACAGTGGCCCAATCATAGCTCACTGCAACCTTCAACTCTTGGGCTTTAAGCAATTCTCCCACCTCAGCCTCCCAAAATGCTGGAATTACAGATGTGTGCCATGAGGCCAGCTAACTTCTTTAAAAAATATTTTTTGTAGAGACACGGTCATGCTATGTTGCTCAGACTGGTCTCAAACTCCTGGGCTCTAGCGATCCTCCTGCACTGGCCTCCTTAAGTGATGGAATTACAGGCACTGTGCCCAGCCAACAAGATTGTATTTTTTAATAGAAAAAAATAATCCATTAATAGAGACCTAGTTAAATATGGTACATCCACACAAAGGAACACCTTTGAAATATAAAATAGAATGAGAAAGTACTTCATATATGAATATGGAAAGGTCTCTAATATATATTTTTGAAATATAAAAGCAAGGTATAGAACAGTATATATGTTACCATTTGTTTAAAAATACATTTGTTTTGTTTGTATAAACATATCTCAGGAAAGATACACAGATACTGATAACATGGGTGTCTGGAGGAAAGGGACCTGTACTGAATGGGAGACTTTATTGTATATACTTCCTGTTTCACCATTTGAACTTTGTCAATGCATTACTATATAAAAATTAAGATAATAAGGAAATGTTTTTGAGTAAGTGAGAACTTATAAGAAACATATTTGGTTGTTCTTAAAAATAAAACTTAGCTTACATAAGTTACTGCATACTACTATGGTCATATATTATAACCATATAAATTATTATATATTAAATACTTAGCTTATAATATATTTTATGTTGTTACCAGCGATAGAAATGCTACTTTAGAAAAGCATAACACTTACAAAGAGATGGTTCTTTTTGTATCATTTTTGGTATTTATAAAGTATTCCTTAAGAATACTATAAGAGTAAGAAAGAAGTATTCATGAAAATGAGTTCATTAAGCAACTATTTCAGTGTACTTAACAAAAACATTAAATATCACTTCTCTTCTTTTTGTTTCTACCACAACAGGATATATACATACCTGTGCCGAGAGGAGAACAAATTTCTTTGGAGGTAACATGTGTTGTTGTACAACAACTGGTGAGTCAGTTATTGGAATATGATCCTTATTTAGGGGTGTAATTATCTTATCTACTTTCAATTCATCTATTGCAGAAAGAGCCCAAGAATGACCATCAACCCGGGTTGTCATCTATGCAAGAGAATTAATTTTTTTAATTATCTTATTGAAGTTACATAAAGCAAAAGCTTCTAGAAGAAAAAAATAGAGTTAATTGCTAAACAAATGTAGATTTAATAAATAATACATTAACATTAATATTCCAAAAAGTATGTATTTAATTTTCTATTATCCTTTTCTTTTAATCAGGCATCTTCTATACAACTAACAATAAACAATCTTTTCATACTAGAGGACAAAGGCAAACTTTTATTAAGATAAATTATAAATACTATCTACTAGAACTATAATTCTCTTAACCAAAGAATAAAATATTCTACCATGTTTCCAGGATAGATTAATCTATACTGGCAGGTTCAGTGCTTATATTTTACTGACCTGTAGATTTTTCTTTTTCTTTTCTTTTCTTTTTTTTTTGAGACAGAGTCTTGCTCTGTCACCTGGGCTAAAGTGCAGTCACATCATCATAGCTCACTGCAACCTCAAACTCTTTGGCTCAAGTGCTTATCCTGTCTCAACCTCCCAAGTAGCTGGGACCACAGGTGTGTACCACTATGCCCAGCTAATTTTTCTATTTTTTGTAGAGATGGGTCTCGCAATGTTGCTCAAGCTAATCTTGAATTCCTGGCTTCAATCCTCCTGCCTTAGCCTCCCAGAATGCTGGGATTATAGGCATGAGCCACTGTACCTCGTCACATGTAGATTTTTGTTCTCTTCTGAAATTACATTTGCTTTCCACACTAAGTTACTTTCTTTTAAAAAGTGCTTTAGTACTCTAAAATACTATGTAATAAAAAATTTCAAGCACCTAAAAATTTAAAAAATATAGTCAATTCATATGTCTTAATACCTGTTTGACAATTGTTAGTATTTTGCCATATTTGCTTTCTTTCTCTCTTCCTATATATTTTTTGTCTTATTACACCATTTAAAAGTAAGTAACATATATATTACCCCTAAATACTTCTGCATGCATCTCCTAAAAATAATGACGGTCTCTTACATAACCATACCATTATAGCATTTAAGAATGTTAACAATTCCCTAATATAATCTAATGTCCAGGCAATATAAAACTTCCCCTATAGTCTCAATGTCTTTCATAGCTATTTGCGGAAATCTAGAATTTGTTCAAAGTTTATACATTATATTTGGTGTTTTTTTTTTTTTTTTTAAAATAAAGGTCTGTATTTATTTAAGAAGTCAGATATTATACATATGAAAGGATGATGTATAGCATTTGCTTAAAAAAAAAAAGTTAACATTTATTGAGTGTTTCCTATGTGCCAGGCAGTGTTCTGAGTGCCTTGCACACATGAACTTATTTAATTCCACAGCTCTGCAGATGTAGGTACTATTGTAACCCTTATAGATGAGGAAATGGAGGGCCAAAAACATATTAAGCCCTCTTCTCCAAAGGTTTGAGCAGGTAGAGCCAGGATTCAAACTTGCACCCTTCCAACACTGCATCCTAGTCAGGGCAGAGTTTATATCTTACTAAGTTCTGAATCCTCACAGTTCATAGCAAAGCTTATAGTATATGCTCTGTAAAGTTCAAAGAATAAAGGAAAGAACAAGAATGGCACCCCTTACCTCCTTATCTACCTCCTGTCCCTACTCCAATACCTTGAACTGTGTCAGAAACTTCACAGCGCTCATGGAAACCATACTCCTATCCCTGGAAGTTAGGTTTTTATTCCTCCTACTTACACCTTTTTCCACTCCCCATACCTGGAAGGGCTCAAGTTTGAGAATCACCAGAAAGTAGCCAGCAACAGCTAGAACCAAAAATACCTGTGAGGAGATGGCTCCAGACACACAGTATCAGACATTTACATCTCAGTAGATGTTGGTGTGTCTGGTTTGATCAGCAGCCTCCAGGAGCTCTGCAGGACTATCTCGGAGGACACACAGGGTGGGCAGAGGACACCAAAGGGAAGAAGAGAGATGGCCTCCCCTTAGCACCTCATGGGCCAGGGGCTAGGATGGGTGCCCTGCAGTGGGTGAGTTCATGGCAGCCTTGTCCCTCACCCAGGAAGACTACATCAACTTCATGAAGTATGTGGTAGTCTTTGCTTCCAAAAGACAACTATGTGTGAGTTTGTATGTGTAGGGAAGAAAAACTAAATAAAATGGAAAAAAATGCTGGTAATTCTCTCATATGAGTTTCAATTTACTAAACTTCTGTGTATGCTTGGAAATTTCTGTAATTAAAAAAAAAACACTTTAAAAATTTAGGCAAATTACAAAAAGATTGTTAGAATAAAATTCTAAGTCAGAACTATAATGGACCGCCTCATTAATTAAATAACTAAAAAAAACTGTATTTAAATGAGACAATGATCATTTCAGAAAAGACATGTATTTTCAGGTATGTTATGGAAAACATTCTAAAAGGCTTCCAGTGTTTTACTTAAGGATGTTTTTAGTGATTACCATAATAACTTCTAATGTGAAAGAGAAAAAACAAAGAATTAACTGGACACATTCCTTTTCAATAAGATTTCTAAAGATATAATATTATAGAAGCAAACAGCAATAAATCAGAAGATAAAGTTTCTTACCATACTATTCTTCATTCAAAATTATAAAAACATTTCTTTAGTATTCTCAGGAGAAATTACCTGGGTTTCCATCATTGGCTTTTGGAAAGGAAAAGTATCATGGTTGACACACCATAAAATGTCATTATCCTCATTTTCTGAGGCTGCCATCAGTAGAATACCTAAATTTTACGTAAAATTTTATTACATGATGTCATATAATATGCATCCCCAAATAACCTTAATAAAAATTATTAACATTAATAAAAATTATTATTAACACTAATACGTATATATATATAACATTAATCTTTATAAGCAAATAAGTTACAAAACAAAATAAAAATAAATCACCTGAAAGAACATATAATTATTGGCAGGGTAGAGTCATTAAGTGCTCCTGACCTTACACTGTATTTCTTTCACACAAACATTTATTTTTTTCACATTTTAGCATGTCTGAATTTAACATATGTCTTAAATTCAATGGCTTTATCAACTTAATCATTAACTTTAAAAAACCTATTTAGTATATAAAAAAATGCCATGACTTACAATCAATAGTAGCTAATATTCACTGAAATAGGCTTTATGTGTTAATTTGTTCAAACACACCATGAATAAAACTGATGAAGGTGTTAGTGGAATGGCAGACATAAATGTACTATAAAACCAATGACCTCAGTATATCTAGCTGATATTATAGTTTGATTTTAAAATATATCCTCCTATGCTCAAATCCAGCCCCTGCTAATTTGCTCCCTTTACACTGACTCAGAGGTATCAGTTTTGAGTCCATTGGATGATTTTAGGTGAAGGGATCACAATTAATTAATTAAATATATAACTGGCTTGTAAAAAATTAGTTTATAATCAAAGTGGCAGAAGATGTTTCCTTAATTTTAGCACACAGAAGTTTGAAAACTACAATTTAAGCTGGGCATGGTGGTGCATACCTACAATCCCAGCTACTCAGGAGGCTGAGGCAGGAGGATCACCAGAGCCTAGGAGTTTGAGTCCAGCCTGGGCAACATAGCAAGACCCTACCTCTTAATATTAAAAACAAACAAAAAACCCAAAAACCTAACTACAATTTCATTGCACTGCTACATAATTAAAACCATAGTATCTTTTCCTGAATACATTTTTAGCTTTGAAACTTAATTCTATTTGAAATAGGATCAAAAACTTAAAAATACTTCAGAAATAAATTTAACAAAAGAAGTGCAAGACTTGTACACTGTACACACATCACTCACAGAAATTAAAGGTCTAAATAAATGGAAAGTTATCCTATATTACTCATTTGAAGACTTAATATGGCTAAGATGCCAACATTACCTAAATTGATTTACAGATTCAACTATCAAAATATAACCTGCCTTTTTTGCAGAAATTGACAAGCTGATTCTAAAATTTATATGGAAATACAAGAGATTCAGAATAGTCAAAATCATTTTTTAAAAAAAGATCAAAGATGGAAGAATCACACTTACCAATTTCAAAATTTACTACAAAACAACAGTAATCAAGACTGTGTGTTACTGGCATAAGGATAGACAGACATAGAGACCAATGTAATGTAATTGAAAATCCAGAACCCATACATTTACAGGCAATTCATTTCAGTCAATATTGCCAAAACAATTCAATAGGGAAAGAATAGTCTCTTCCACTACTGGTGTTCAGACAACTGGATACCCAAATGGAAAAAGAACGAAGTAAGAGCTCTACCTCATACAATATACAAAATTAACTTAAAACAGATTAAAAACCTAAATGTTAAGAGTGAAAAAGCTTTCCCCTATAAAGCTCATAGGGGAAAAGAAGAGTAAACCTTTATGACCTTGGGTTAAAGAATAGCTTCTTAGACACAAACCTAAAACAGCAAAAAAAGAAAAAAAAGACAAATTGGACTTCATCAAAATTTATAACTTTTGTGTTTCAAGGAACACCCTCAGAAAATGAAAAGACAACCCACAGAATTGCAGAAAATATTTGCAAATCTTATACCTGATAATGTACTTATGACTAGAATATACACAAACTCCTACAATTCAATAATAGAAAGACCAATTTTTAAAAAGACAAAAGACTGGATCCAGGAAAATATAAGAGGTGCTAGATCACTGTCGTTTCTTATAATTGAGTAATATTCCATTGTATACATATGCCAAATTTTAATAATCCACTCATGAATTGACGGGCACTTGGGTTGTCTCTACATCCCTGCAATAGTGAATTGTGCTGCCATTAAACATTCAGGTGCAGATGTCTTTATTATAGAATGTCTTTTGCTCTTTTGGGTAGATGCCTAATAGTGCTATTGCATTATCTGAAGTGAGGTAACACAAGAACAGAAGAATAGGCTCCACTTGTACTCGCCATCAAATTGGTACTGATTAACACTATGGTGCTCACATGGTAGTAATATTCTCCAGGGATGGGGAGTTGGGGGGGGGGTAAACTCACAACTAAAGGACACAGTGAGCATTGTGGAGGGGAAAGGCATGCCTCTAACCCCTGCTAGGGAGAGGCAATGATATAAAATGTAACCAAAATGTTTGTACCCTCATAATACCCTGAAAAAAAAAAAAAGAAGACCAAGGACTCAAACAATTAGTTTTCCAAAGATGATGTACAAATGTCTAAAAATCACATGAAAAGATGCTCAATGTCATTTAGTCAGTAAGTAAACACAAATCAAAATCACAATGAGATACCACTTCACACCCACTAGGATGGATGTAAAAAGACAGAAAACAAGTGCTGACAAGCATGTGGCAAAACTAGAACCCTTACATAGTTAAGAATGTAAAATGGTCTAATTGCTTTGGAAAATAGTCTGGCAGTTCCTCAAAGGTAAAACATAGAGTTATTACATGTTCTAGCAATTCCAATCCTAGGTATATATACCCAAAGGAAATGAAAACATATACCAATATAAAAACTTGTACAAAAGGGTTCTTAGCAGCATTATTCATAACACCCAAAAAGCAGAAACAACCCACCAAATGATAAATGCCCACCAAATGATGAATGGATAAGTAAAATATGGTACCTGCACACAATGAAATGTTATTTAGCAATAAAAAGAAACAAAGTACTGATACATGCTACACCATAGATGAACAAACTTTGAAAGCATTACACTAAATGAAAGTCAAAGCTGATCACATAATGCACAATTCTATTTATAAGAAACATCTAAAACAAGCAAAGTCATAAAGAAAGTAGTTTTAGTGATTTCCCAGTGCTGGGGGTAGGGAGGAAAGGGAATGAGGAGTGACTGCTGATGGGTATGAGGTTTCTTTCTGGGGTGAACAAAATATTCTTGAATTAGACAGTGGTGATGGTTGTACAATTCTGTGAATAAAGCTAAAACCACTGAATTGTACACTTTAAAAGGCTGAACTTTATAGTATGTGAATTTTATCTCAATAAAGCTATTATTTATTTACTTACTTTTGAAAAGTTTTTATGGGGGAAAGGGTCTCATTCTGTAGCCCAGGCTGGAGTGCAGTGGCCCAGTCATAGCTCACTGCAGCCTCAAACTCCTGGGCTCAAGCAATCCTCCCACCTCAGCCTCTCTAGTAGCTAGGACTACAGGCATGTGCCACCACACTGGCTAATTTTTTAAAATAGAGACAGGGTCTCACTATGTTGACCAGGATGGTCTCTAGCTCCTGGCCTCAAGTGATCCTCCCACCTCAGCCTTCCAAAGTGCTAGGATTACAAGCATAAGTCACCATGCCCTGCCTAAAGTTGTTACTTAAAAAGACTATGAAAGTACATGATACTGTGTATTTGAAAAAATTCTATTTGTAAAGGAAAGTTTCTTTTGGGTGTAGAAAAATGAATTGTTGAAAGGCTTTAAAATGATTAGAAAATAAAAACAAATGTTACAGAAATGCTCTTCCATAATGGGAAGAAATACATACAAATTTTTCTAGTTTCGATGTTTACTCAGAATTTTATTTTTAAAACTTAATTATGAATCCTAAAGAGTTCATCATCAAGATTTTATATTGTTGCATGCAAAACTTTTCATATCCATAAAGACACTGTCATAGCAGACATGGTATCAGAAAAGTCATTTGAGCTTTCCTAACTATTCTAAAAGAAGAGAGTTCAGAGTGTAATACAGTGGATATAACACTGACTTTGACAAGTAAGTTCATATATAAAGTTAATAACATGCTAAAATTAAAACAAAACTAAAAAATTACTATCATTTTTATATACATAACTGAAAATGCTCAAAATATGTTAATATAAAAAAAGAGTATCTAGATAAAAACCAAAACACTCTAAACTTTATCAGATAATTTGTTTATAGTATTTTCAAATGCCTCAAAATGTCTTATAATTTTAAGAACTTACCTTTACTATAAAGAGCTTTATGTACTTTGGAAGGTTTTTCCACTGTTGAAGATGCTGAAAAGCCAGGAGGTAAGCGGACGTGAACCAGTGTCAGTGTGTTAGGCCGTGCCAGTGGCTGTCTGAATGGACAAGTGCTGAAATATAACCTAATACCTGATGATGGGGTAAAATCATGCATCAGTAACAGAAAATAAAGGATCTGAGGTATATGTTTTATTGAAGCAATTCCATCGAGAAATACATCTCTGTTAAAACCATACATCACTTTCCTGACTGATCTTAAATTACAATCTGGACTACTAGTGCAATAGATGTCTAAGAAAATATCACTAGGAATTGAGAGGTGAATCAATACATTTCAGTGGAAAGAACTTGCAATGACAAGCCAAAGGGGCCTATATCCCAATTCTGCTACCAAATGTGGCTACTTTACCTTTCAGGTCTGGTTTTACATCTATAAAATGAGGAGACAGAATCAGAGGAATCCTCTAATTTATAAAATCTTTAATTTTATGAATTATTAATATGGCTTAATAATTGATATAGAAGCAAAAACATATTTCTAATCATAAATTTCCAAATCTGAGGATTATCAAAAGTTGTAACAACTATAGCAGATACATAAATAACATAACATACCTGTATGTGTGACAGCCAATAACTGACAGTCCAGTGATTCAGAATTTTCAATCACTGCTATCTGAACAATTGGCTTAAAAACCGAACGATCAATGGTCCTAAAATAAAGGAGAAAAACAAAAGTGTATTTTAAAAATGTGTACACTAAATTATAATGAACATTTTCCATCAGCATTTTTACAACTTTAAATATGCTAAAATAATTTAAGACTAACATCTTAGGAAAGATATATAACAGTAACCAGAATGGCAAAAACTCCTACATGCATACTGTTTATATTAATATTGTTAAGAGTAACCCTATTTTGAAACAAAGATCATTTAAAAAGGCTAAAACATTGGGTAAATGGCGGGTGGGGAACTAAGTGTTCTCAAAGCATAAAATTATCATTGTCAAGATTTCTACTAATTAACAAGGTGGAAAATGGGCCTTTTTAATGTAGATATTTGGTGAACATTAGCTTAACCAAGTGTTCAACAGTGGGAAAACTGGTATTATTACATGCCTCCTGATATAATGCAGTAAGTAGTTCACGTTACCTATATAATACTGGCTAAAAAAAAATTACTAAGAATCTAATTATAAAGAAAAAGATGAATTCAGAAATTGCAGTATTCTATAAATAACTCTCCTGCCCTTCTCTCTCAAATGTCAACATTATGAAAAAGAAAGGCAAAAAATGGGCTGTTACATATTAAAGAGACTAATGACCGATGCAATTCGTAAGCTCTGATTATGACTGGAAAAAAAGGGGAAGAAAAACAGATAAAAAAGATTTCTGAGACCATTGGGCAATTTTAATATGGACTGTATAATTAGCAGATAATATTATAGAATTACTGTTAGTTTTCATAGGGATGGTACTTGTACTGTGTTATGGAAGACACATGAGTAGAGGACTGAAGAATTTAAGGATGAAAATGATAATGGCTACAACTTACTATCAAATGGCTCATAAGAGAAAATGAACAAATGAGGCAAAACGTTAATAATTGGTGAATAGAGATAAAGGGTATAACAGTTTTTATCATATTGTTCTTCTAATTTTTCTGTGGATTTGAAAAAATTTCCAAAAGCAAGTTAAAGTAAAAAACAAGAAACTCTGTGTTTGGAATTGTATGCCTTCAGAATTTTTTTTTACTGAAAAGCAAAATAAAATGTGGATTTTTCACTATGATATCTGATTGTAGCAATTACCTAGACACATAGACAAAAAAAGCTGTGAAAATGTGATGCCTTTATTATGGGAAGAGAATGTCTGCAGGTGACTAAAGCAGTTGGGATATAGGCAAATAGCAGTACAGAATATCTGAAGACTTGGTTTCTAGATTGGGTTCAAGCACTTATTTAGGATTAGACCTAAGTTAACATCCCTTAGTTTCACTCTCCTAATAAATAAAATGAGGATACTATAACTATGAAATTCTATATTCTGTACTTGTGTCAATAATCAGACCAACTAAACTTGAACTATGTAGGCCTATTAAAAGGGTGAGTAGTTATAAGAGGAGGAATTTTTAGACTCATAGCTCCTGAGTCATGATACCTGTAATGCCGGTAATAGATCACCTAAAATTTAACTTTAGGTTTCAAGGAAAAACACATCAAGCTGTAGTTTGCACAGTACAACCAGAATGCCTTATGTTTAAGCCATCAAATGTAAGAATAAAATAAAACAGCTGGCGTGGTGGCACTATTTGTAATCCCAGCTACTTGGAAGGTTGAGGCAGGAGGATCACTTGAGCTCTCGAGTTAGAGACCAGCCTAGGAAACATAACAACACCTTGTCTCAAAAAAAAAAAAAAAAAAAAAGAGAGAGACTCTTGGAGTCTCTAGCAGCTCTCTGTTTCAAACATAAACATAAATTTTAATATACTACATAAAAATAGTATAATTAAGCCTGCAAATGAAATGTCTGAAAATAAATTAATATTACCTAGCAATGTTACCAGCAGCAGAGACAATAGCATTCTGGGAAACTGAGGCAACTCTGCTCATTCCTTGTCCATCTTGGCCCAAATCATAAACCTGTGAATAAGAAAATCATTCTCACTTAAACACAATTATATACTGTACGTATATACTGTACATATATTGTACACAATTATATACAGTACATATACTGTACATATATTATTAAATAAACTTTTCTGCTTTAGGGATCCTTCAATTTTAGTACTTAATACAGGTTATCAAAACATGCAGAGATGAAATCTCATAAAAAAAAAGACCACTCCCTAAAAAGTGGTCTGGAATTTTTTTTTTTTTAAAGCACACAGGTCTTAGGAAAAGTTTCAAAGTGACTGAATCTTATTCCTTAAAAACAGGAATTTTTTAACCCTTAAATGGTAGCATAATATTAATACTTACCTGTATCACTCCTTTCTCAGATCGTGTATATAAAATATTTCTAGAATTATCAATTGCAATTTGCACAATAGGGTCTAAAAGTAAGACAAAAAAAAAAAAAAAACAAGGATTAACAAATTGAACACAGTAGCCAGTTAGAACAAATTAAAACTGCTGGATTAGAATTTTGCATTCAGGGGCTTCCTCTCTCTCACTTTGTAGTTAAGTCCTAGGATACTTGCATAAGGACCAGGCTGGAAAGCATTTAGGTCAGACAAAACATGAAAACAAAGATGTTAAATACTGTGACTGGGTTAACAATATTGCAAATAAGTTATTCTGATCTCTAAAGAAATTTTAAGCCAAACCAAAACCAAGCTCTAGATTATTTCATTACTGAACCATATTTACTCTATACTAGAAATACAAAGAATAATTATACCTGGTCCTTCAAGAAACTTCCAATTTAGTTTATAATTTCTTGTGTGAAAAGAAACAATTAAAAATTCAATGATATTAACATTTAGGTATATTTGTCTTATCCTGTGAAAGCATTTTAGAATTATTTCACCTGTCTAAATCTCAGTTCATTAAAATTCACATATATTCATTTTATACTGGGAATCTATTCTAGACCAGGCAAAACATGTATTAGATGTCTATGTCTAAATGCTTGTCTCTAGGCCGGGTACAGTGGCTCATGCCTGTAATCCCAGCTTTCTGGGAGGCTGAGGTGGGAGGACAGCTGAAGCTCAGGGGTTTGACACCAGCCTGAGCACCGTGAGATCCAGTCTCTTATCCTTACAAACAAGAAACAAAAAAAAGACAAAAAAAAAAAAATACAAAACCAATACACACATACACACACACGTTTTGGTTTAAGTATGTAGAGCTGTTTTGGACACGTGTTCCAGGATGCTACATTTACAGGAAATAAGTAACTCAAGAATAAAACTCATACTTTCTTTATGTTTTATAATCCCCTCACCTTTTCAGAAACCTTATAACAAATGCTGTTTCTTATGACAAACTGTTTCAGTTAAGAATGACAACTTCTGAAGAAAATGTTGAGGCAACAATGTGTTAAAAATTTGCCAAACTTACTGTTTTCTACTTACCATCTTCAGAAAATGTGAATTGTAGCAAGGAAGGAACGAGGAAAGAAAGTGGGCTCTTTGAGTGGTTTATTTTCCTGCATCTTTGGCTAAACCAACCTGCTTCTGCCTTAAAGAAAAAAATAAAAGAAGACTTGTAAAGGTATATAATTCCCTCACAATAACTACTATATACCCATATTTATAAAAGTCCTTCAAATCTTCATGAAATCCAGTGATGATAAAGCAAGACATACTATTCAAAATTAAATATAAGTTTGATTCATAATTAAAAATATCAACAAAATACTGACAAGGAGAGACTGTCAAGATACATTGTTAAGTGAAAAGTCAATTGTGAAATAAAACATAATCAATAATTCAAGTAAAAACACACATTCCCAAAAATACACTATGTATTTGTATCCGTGTATACACACAAATACATGTATAGATATTTATATATACACATCTTTTAATGTATATATCATGTTCTACAAAGACATACAGAGTTGATAATGGCCTTTACCTCTGAGGACAGAACTATGTTTTATAGGTATAGTGTCATCATGGAGGACTACAGTGCCAATTGTACGCTCGAATATTTTCCATAAAAATATATTAATGTCCTTATATAACTAGAAAATAAAAACAAAAGCTTATCTTTCCCTACTTGGTCAAGACAGAAGAAAAAAATGTTAATAAATGTCAGATTCCCCAGCTGTTCAGGAAGCTGAGGCATAAAGACCGCTTGAGCCCAGGATTCTGAGGTTACAGTGAGCAATAATCATGTCATTGCACTCCAGCCTGGGTGACAGATTGAGACCCTGTCCCTAAAATAAAAAATAAAATAAAATAAAAAAAGTCAGACTTACTTGGTATGCTACTTCATATAAACAGCCATCCTTTCCAGCCAAGAAAATTCTGCCATTATCAGTGGAAGTTATTGTTAAAAGGTAAGTATTATCAGTGGGAAGAGAATATAAAGGATCTGGAAGTAACTGCATTCCACCAGACATACTGTCATTAAGAATTCCAGAACCTATTTTTTTAAAAAAGAATACACAAATCAGTTTATTAGCTTTTTTTTTTACAGTTTAAAACAATCTTTACATTATCTTCAGAATTGATATTCTTACTGAATTCTTATTGATATAGTCAAAAGCTTCTATAACATACATTCTTACATTACTATAAGAAGTTTGATACAAATAATTTGATAATTTTAGTTAAATAAAACCTGCTATATATGTATATGTGTAAGCACATGTATGTATGCATGTATATGTATATATACGTAATGTAGTGAAACATCAAACAAAAAAACTAACTGAAATTATAAAGTTTTAGAAAAGCACCTGAGGGTTTGGTAGCAGTAATCATTAATCTGAATCACTGGAATTCAACATTTCACACAAATTTGTTTTTAATTATAATATTAATTGGCCAAGATATTGTTATTTTAAAAAATATAACATGTGAGTTGCCATACCTGTTTGCAAATTAGCATAGCTGAGTCCAAGAATTACTATATCTACAGGGGTCGCCAAAACCAGGAGGTGTCGTACATGAGGTTGAAAGATGCCTAGGTAAAGTAGACACAGGGCAAGAATTATTTTCATAAAAAACATCTAGCACCTAAGCACTAACACAACACGATTATACCATTTAACTGAGCTATGGATTAAACAGTGTATGAAAAGTCTGAATCCAGTTCAGTCAATTCTGATGTTAAAATATTACTATGTATGATCATTTAAGTTAAGTAAATATTAATAAAGAACCACCTTAGGAAACAATCATTTCAATATTTAATGCTGTTTAAAACAGTGTTATAGTTCCATCCTCACTCCCATTGCTTCATTTGACTAACCTTCAAAAATAAATAAATAAATAAAACAGTGTTATGTTACAAAATAGCTTAGGCTTCTAAAAATATAAAGATATACTTGTATATCCATTTTCCTAACATTCATCAACAAGTGTCCATTGAGAGATGGACAAAATGTGGCATATACATACAGTAGAATATTATTCAACCTTAAAAACGAAATTCTGATACACGCTACAACACAGATGAACCTTGAGGACATATGCTATATAAAATAACCTAGTCACAAAACCAGTACTATATGATTCCATTTATAAGGAAACCTAGACTAGTCAAATTTACAGAGACAAAAAGTAGAATGGCTGTTGCCAAGGGCTGAGGAAAGGGAGGACAGGAGTTATTATTTAATGGGTACAGAGTTTCAGTTTTGTAAGACAAAAAGAATTCTGAACATGGATGGTGACAATGGCTACAAAACAATGTGAGTGTACTTAATACCACTGAACTGTACACTCAAAAGTGATTAAGATGGCAAAGTTTGTGTCATGTGTATTTTACCACAATTAAAACATATGAAGATTTCATTTTTGAAATGCGATAAATAAAATTTAGATAATCTTAGGAAATAAAACTTAGACCTACAATATCTACTAGGGAAAACGCTAAGACATTGATAGGAGTGTAGAAGGATATTTATATATTTATGCACATATTTCAGAGAAGAATGAATTCAGTTTCAGAGGAGACACTAAACAAAGCACAAAATTTATGTTAATTCATGCTAGGTATTAATATTAAAATATGTGGAATGACATAAGATGTTATTTGCAATTATCACTGTCATCGTGTTATGACATCCAAAAATAATATCTCACTGATAGGAATAAAAGGAAATACACTTTAAAGTATGATTACGGGCATCTCTTTACGTGTATACATTTCACCTACTTAAAGGTTTTTATGTCACAGAAAACAAAACAATGCTTATGTCATCATTTGGTGTTACTTTCATTGACAAACGCACTAAGAAGCATAAAAGCTGCAGCTTTATGTATCAAGATTCAAGTCAACAAAGCTGAAGGCACTGACCTTCTACTTTAATGACCTCAAAATAAACATGATATTTCACAATAGGTTTACAAAGCTTAAACCTATTGTTTAAAAAGATTTTTAACTTAAAAGATTTTTCCTTAACAAAAGCCTACTGAAAGCATTTAGTCACAATGCTACACCAAAGAAGTCACCTTTGACTACAGAAACCTTGGTGAAGTTGGAATTTTATAAATGGTGAAGCTGGCTTATGGCTTGGAATAAAGGAAGATAAGCAAAGCAGTACCTCTGTCAAATTATGTCATCTCTAAAATCTTCCCATAATCTACATAAATGAAACAGAAGATGGTGGAACTGGAAGCTATCTCCCTTCAGGATGTGACAGGATTGAATCACTGACATTTCTCACTTCTGTCAACTCTCACTTCGTATCTATAAAGTATAGGCATATCTTGGAGATACTCCAAGTTTGGTTCCAGACCATTGCAATGTATATTGCCAAGACACAGCGCGTATAAAAGTTATGTTTACATTGCACTGTATTCTATTAAGTGTGCAACATTATGTCTCAAAAAACAATGTACATACCTTAATAAAAAATACTTTATTGCTAAAAAATGTGACAATCATCTGAGTCTTCATTGAGTTCTAATCTTTTTGCTGGTGAAGGGTCTGGCCTCGATATTGAAGGCTGCTGACTGATCAGGTTGGTGGTTGCTAAAGGCTGCAGTGGCTGGGACAATTTCTTAAAATAAAACAACAATGAAATTTGCCACATCAACTGACTCTTCTTTTCATGAAAGATTTCTCTGTAGCATGATGCCCTCTGACATTTCATTGACAGCAGAACTTCTTTCAAAATTGGAGTCAATCCTCTCAAACCCTGCCACTGTTTTATCAATTAAGGTTATGCAGTATTCTAAATCCTTTGTTGTCACTTCACAAATGTCCACATCCTCTTCACCAAAAGTAGATTCGATCTCAAGAAACCACTTTTCTTTTTATGAGTTCAATTGAGATCTCTTATTTTCAGAGTCTGTAACAGTTGGTTCACAACGCTAGCGAAGCTGGTACAATCTGAAGGCCATCCCATCTCCCTCTTTAGGCATTCAACCAAGAGAATCTCTACAAAGAAGATCAGAGACCAGTTGGGATCCCTCTCAATGTGTATGGGGGAAGAGGTCTTCTCCCCACATCCTTTTTCCAACAAGACTATTTTATGGATAAATGCAATTCAAACTCATGACATTCTAGTCATCTCTAATACCACTGATTCCCTCCCCAACCCTAGAACAGGAAGCCGAAGTAAGTGGGGATGTTGACTCTTATTATGAAAAACCTGGCTTCATCTCAAGGGGGCAACGATGGCAAGGAGGTCGGCACCACAGAGTGGGGACGAGCAAGCACTGAGACAGGCCTGTCTAGAATCAATCAAGTCAGCCCCAGCTCCTGGTATGGGGCATTCCTTTGAGATTCCCACTTACACAGGGTTAGATAAGGGAGCAACTTGTGATGATTCATTACTCCCTGTCCCTCAAATTAAAACATGATAAACCCAGAAAGTCTTACCTTCAAAATACAACACACTACTCCATGAGAAATACTGTATACAGCCATCGCTATGCCAGTACCCACTTCCTTCTCCTAATACCCAGGGCTGCCAACCCCTCCCTAGCCTTGGGTGGCATATCCAACACTGATGTGATACTCTTGACTCATGAAATTATTATTTTTGAAAAATTATAATAAAAGCTACACTATCATAGTAAAACAAGGAAGAAACTCAGTGGACATGTCCCTCCCTCATCCTGCAGAGCCCACCCCTTCCCACCCCTGCTAGCCTGGGAAACCTACACTACTCATTCTAGTACTGACCTGGGAGTGGCCCAAGGGAAGCTGCCTAAAGTAATTTGCTGTGATTCCCAGACCAGCCACCGTCAGAGGGAACCGGGGGACCCTCTTCCCTGAGGAAGAGCAGGGACAAAACTCCCCCAATAGATTTGAAGGGCCAGAGGCCGGTCTGGGAGGGTTAGCTTGTGTACTACAGCCACGCCTGAGGCCAGTGCCCACTCCCAGTGGCAGCTATCCCTGCTTTAAATAGCAGCAGCCTCAGTACTGCAGCATCTCCTAGAGGTGAAAGAGTACCTAGCTCTCTATCCCACAACTTATAACAGGTTTGCCTTTTCTTTCTTTTTCATTCTACCTTTCCGGCCCTTCCTTCCTTCCTGCCCCCCATCTCTCTCTCTCTCTCTCTCTCTCTCTCTCTCTCTCTCTCTCTCCCTCTCTTTCATCTTTAACCTGGCTTCAAGTATACAGGTTTACCTTTTCTTACCTTCTGCTCTTTTTTAAAAAAATCAAAAGGCGAGGTAGTACATGGGATGATAAAACCCTACCTAGAATGGCAGTATTTTGGCCTAATAAAGCAGTAAAGGTCTCCAGGAGTTAAAAATAATAATAAACTGATGAAGTTGAATAAATTAAAGATATGAATCATCCCACAATGATCTCCCAAGCTGTCTTTGATATTTGTTTGGCCAGCAGCATGTCTGTCTCTGCTACTTTTCTCTATTCCTCTCCTCACAATAGAAGGCTATAGCCCAATAAGGCCCCAGCTGCTCCATCCCACTGTGTGTAGAACAGCTTGACGTGGTGCTCTGAACTGCACCATGGCATGTGACAACCTTAAAAGATAGCCCTGATGTGGAAGGAGATCTTACAGAGACAGAAAAGGCACAGCCAGCAGGATGCCCTGGGCTCCAATCCAGGGAGTATGGGAGGAAGAAACCACTTTCTTTGCTCATTCATAAGATGCACCTTCTCATCTGTTCAAGTTTCAGCATGAGATTGCGGCAATTCAGCCCTATCATCAGGCTCCACTTCTAATTCTAGTTCTCTTGCTACTTTTTTTTACCTCCCACTCCTTCTCTTACTATTTCCACTGCACCTGCAGTGACTTCCGCCACTGAAGTCTTGAACCTCTCAAAGTCATCCACGAAGGTTGGAAAGAACTTCTTCCAAACTCCTATTAATGTTGATATTTTGACCTCCTCCCATGAATCATGAATATTTTAATGGCATCCAGAATGGCAAATCTTTTCCAGATTTTCAAATTACTTTGCCCAGATCCATCAGAGCTGTAGCAAAGCTGTAGCAGAGCTGCATGGGAGCTGTAGCCTTATAAAATGTATTTTTAAAATAAGACTTGAAAGTTCAAATGACTTCTTGATCCATGGGCTGCAGAACAGATATTGTGCTATCAGGCATGAAAATATTAATATCCTTGTATATCTCTATCAAAGCTCTTGGGTGACTGGGTGTATTATAAATGAGCAGTAATATTTTGAAAGGAACCTCCTTTCTGAGCAGCAGGTCTCAACGGTGGGTTTAAACTATTCAGTAAACCATGCTATATACAGATATACTATCATCCACACTTTGTTGTTCCATTTATAAAGCACAGGCAGAGTAGATTTATCATAACTTTTAGGGGCCCTAGGATTTTCAGAATGGCCCTTGAGTACTGGCTTCGACTTAAAAGTCATCAGCTGCATTAACCCCTAACAAGAGAGTTATCCTGTCCTTTGAAGCTTTGAAGCCAGGCATTGACTTCTCCACTCTAGGTATGAAAGTCCTAGAGGCATATTCTTCTGATTCAAAGCTGTTTTTTCTATACTGAAAATTGTTGTTTAGTGTAATTCATTAATGATCTTAGCTAGATCTTCTGGATAACTTGCTGCAGCTTCTATATGAGCACTTGCTGCTTCACCTTGCACTTTTTTTTTTTTTTTTTGAGACAGAGTCTCACTCTGATGCCCGGGCTGTAGAATGCCGTGGCGTCAGCCTAGCTCACAGCAACCTCAAACTCCTGGGCTCAAGCGATCCTCCTGCATCAGCCTCCCGAGTAGCTGGGCCTACAAGCATGAGCCACCATGCCCGGCTAATTTTTTACATATATTTTTAGTTGGCCAATTAATTTCTTTCTATTTATAGTAGAGACGGGGTCTCGCTCTTGCTCAGGCTGGTCTCGAACTCCTGACCTTGAGCTTTCCACCCTCCTCGGCCTCCCAGAGTGCTAGGATTACAGGCGTGAGCCACCGCGCCCGGCCTGTCATTAGGTGATTTTGTCGTCGTGTGAACATCATGGTGTGTGCTTACACAAACCTAGGTGGTACAGCCTACTACACACCTAGGCTACATGGTGTAGCCTGTTTGCTCCTAGGCTACAAACCTGTACAGCATGTTACTGTGCTGAATACCATAGGCAATTGTAACACAATAGCGTTTGTGTATCTAAACATGTCTAAACATAGAAAAGGTACAGTAAACATACGGTATAGAAAATAAAAATGATACACCTGTATGGGGCACTTATAAACGGAGCTTACGGGACTGAAAGTTGCTCTGGGCGAGTCAGTGAGTGAGCGGCGAGTGAATGCAACATTACAATGGCTGTGATGTCACTGGGCAATAGGAATTTTTCAGCTCTGTTATAAT
This sequence comes from Lepilemur ruficaudatus, assembly GCA_963574885.1. NCBI lineage: Eukaryota > Metazoa > Chordata > Mammalia > Primates > Lepilemuridae > Lepilemur > Lepilemur ruficaudatus. Next base: position 42,183 of record CAUYRT010007422.1, read on the forward strand.
CTTATGGGACCACTGGGATATATATGGTCTATGTTGACCAACACATCATTATGTGGTGCATGACTGTGTCTCTATATTTATCTATCTACCTATCTATGTCAGGGACTGGGGCCCAGGGTGTTCCAGTGACAAATATAGCAGGCAAGTTCTGGTGGAGTCAGGACTAGGACCCTGGCACCCAGACTCCCTTCTCAGGACTCTTTCTGATGCACAGTCCCTGCCCCGCCCCATGCAGAGCTGAGTTGTTCCCCTCTCAGGAGGGCCTCTCCGAGGAGGTGATATTTGAGCTGAGACCTACCCACCGAGGAGGAGGCAGCTATGGGAGTGTCTGGGGGAAGAGCACCTCAGCCAGAGGGGACAAGTAGAAAGACCCCACAGAAGCAGGAGTGAGTTTGTCTACCAGGAGGAGAGCAAGCCAGGGAGGAGAGCCAGGGTGAGAGCCACAGAGGTGGGGAAAGGCCACCTGAGTGAATCATGAGGACTTCCTAGGCCATGGAAGGGCATTTGGATTTTATTCTAAGGTAGTGGGAAGACACTGAAGGATTTTTCTTTAATAACTTGGACAGAGGCAGGACATATGTACTTTAGAAAATTAGAAAATACAGATAGAAATGAGAAAATAAAACATGAATCCCCAGAGATTTATGTATATTCTTACAGGTTTCTTTCTTTCTTTTGTTTTTTAATTTTTTAAAAATTTCAGCATATTACAAGGGTACAAATGTTTAGGTTATGTATATTGCCCTTGCCCCACCCAAGTCAGAGCTTCAAGCGTGTCCATCCCCCAGACGGTGTGCACCATACCCATTAGGTGTGAATATACACAACCCTCCTTCCCCTCCCACCTGCCTGACACCCGATGAATGTTACTACTATATGTGCACTTAAGTGTTGATCAGTTAACACCAATTTGATGGTGAGTACATGTGGTGCTTGTTTTTCCATTCTTGGCATACTTCACTTAGTAGAATGGGCTCCAGCTCTATCCAGGATAATACAAGAGGTGCTAGATCACCATTGCTTTTGTGGCTGAGTAGAACTCCATGGTATACATAGACCACATTTTATTAATCCAGTCATGTACTGATGGGTTGTTTTCACATCTTTGCAATTGTGAATTGTGCTGCTATAAACATTCGAATGCAGATATCTTTTTCATAAAATGTCTTTTGTTCTTTTGGGTAGATGCCCAGTAATGGGATTGGTGGATCAAATGGTAGTTCTACTTGTATCTCTTTGAGGTATCTCCGTATTGCTTTCCACAGAGGTTGCACTAGTTTGCAGTCCTACCAGCAGCGTAGGAGTGTTCTTATCTCTCCACATCCAACCCAACATTTATTGCTTTGGGACTTGTTGATAAAGGCCATTCTCACTGGGGATAAGTGATAGCTCATTGTGGTTTTGATTTGCATTTCCCTGATGATTAGAGATGTTGAGCATTTTTTCATATGTTTGTTAGCCGTTAGTCTATCTTCTTTTGAAAAGTTTCTGTTCATGTCCTTTGCCCACTTTTTGATAGGGTTGTTTGATTTTTTCTTGCTGATTTTCTTGAGTTCTATATAGATTCTAATTATCAGCCCTTTATCGGATGTGTAACATGTGAATATTTTCTCCCACTCTGTAGGTGGTCTGTTTGCTCTCTTGATAGTTTCCTTGGCTGTGCAGAAGTTTTTAATTTGATCTGGTCCCGTTTATTTATTTTCATTGTTGCTAAGATTTCTTTCTATGCATATATTTACCATACACTTTTCAAAAATGAAATCATATTGGATATATTTTTTGTTACCTCTTTTCACCCAGTCATCTCTATCTTTTCATTTCAGTACATTTGTGTCTCATCTAATGAATAGATCGCTTTCAACTTTCCCTGGTTATCCCCAAAACATTCTTTGCAGTTTTTTGTCCCACCCTCGTATCCAATTCAGGGCCAGGCGTTATATCTGGCTGGTATGTTGCTTAAATGTCTTCGAATCTAGCACAGCCCACCCCCTTGTTAATAACAGGGGCTTGTTCAAGAAACCAGGCTGATCATGTCATATAATGTCTCACTGTCTGCATTTGTTTGGTTGCTTCCTCATGGTGTCATTTAGCTGTGTCTCTAGCCGCTATATGTCCTAGAAACGAATTTATATCTAAAGAATTGAAGGATTCAAATTAAACATTTTTGGCTAGAAGACATCACAGTGGCGTGTCCTTTGTGTTGCGTCACACACAATAAATAACTGAGAGATCCTCTCTAGGCGATGCCAAGATTGGGCTCTACTCCCTCCCCGAGTTGGTGTTTTCTCCCTGTGACCCGACAGTAACCCGTACAAGTGATGAGTTCCCCATCAACCAGACACCTGACAGTTTTAACAATAATAGATAATCCTTGCCTAGATCAATTTCATTTGAATTTACTAAAAAATGCTCCCCGCTGCCCACCTTGCATCATTTCATCCTTTCCATTCTTCTGTGAAGCAGAACTTTCCCCCAGTCAAGTAGGGTTTGGTTATCATGAAATACAATTCCTACTGAAAAGCAGGATAAATGCTAATTCTTTACTTAACCACGTTTCAAGATAAGGTGTCATCTCAATTGTCACCATCTCAAATGGTGACAATGGCTTTTTCCTTTCTTTGGCTATCATACAGTCACGGATTTTCATTGACTCACTGCGATCTAGTTCTCTACAGTTATTATGTTTGATGCTCAAATTATCATAACTCCCACCCTTTCAGCACAACCCCTATGCCCTTGACGTAACTCTTGAATGTTTCCTTGCTTTTTGGCACAACGAGAAATCACAGGCTCATCTTGTTCATTTCCCTCCCCAGACTTGCTCGCCTTTGGTAAACAATGGAGTTAGAGACCATGGTCCAGCACTGCAAGTGTTCATTGTTATTGCGGGGACAGTGCTTTGGGGCCATTTCCATGAACATAGGTAGAAAAAGTATATATGTATTTTTAAAAATCATGAATTAATACTATAATCCTTATTCAGAAAATAAGAATAGTTATCACTTAGTTTATTTGATTTTATAATTCTCTTTTATACTGAAATCTTGATATTTACCATCATATTATGATTTGCTTACTTTTTTACTATAATATAGTTTCAAAATGCCAGTAGCAATATATTTTTTTTTTTTTTTTTGAGACAGAGTCTCACTCTGTTGCCTGGGCTAGAGTGCCATGGCGTCAGCCTAGCTCACAGCAACCTCAAACTCCTGGGCTCAAGCGATCCTTCTGCCTCAGCCTCCCAA
>CAUYRT010007426.1:0-72643 GCA_963574885.1 Lepilemur ruficaudatus
GTTTATTTGTCATTGAAGATAATTCTAGAGAGCTCTTATTGCAGAAATGTAATTATGTTCATTTGCATCATCAAATTAATGACATTGAATAATAGAACTTATACACTTTTTAACCATTATCTTCCCATTTTATTTTATTTATTTATTTTTTTTTTGAGACAGAATCTCACTCTGTTGCCCGGGCTGTAGAGTGCCGTGGCATCAGCCTAGCTCACAGCAACCTCAAACTCTTGGGCTCAAGCAATCCTTCTGCCTCAGCCTCCCGAGTAGGTGGGACTACAGGCATGCGCCACCATGCCCGGCTAATTTTTTACATATATTTTTAGTTGTCCAATTAATTTCTTTCTATTTTATAGTAGAGACGGGGTCTCGCTCTTACTCAGGCTGGTCTTGAACTCCTGACCTTGAGCTATCCACCCGCCTTGGCCTCCCAGAGTGCTAGAATTACAGGCGTGAGCCACCGTGCCCGGTATATTTTTTACTAATAAAATACATCATTTATCCATGGAAAAAGGAAATTATGGCAAAAAGGAAATTATGTCACTATAAAATTCTTAAAAATCAAGTTGAAATGGAATGGCTTCTTTTGACAGGCAATCTTGTATAGGATTCTTCTGAATGTGCCCTTTGAAAAACATGTCCTGCTGGTGCTTACAACTTTTTTTTTGATCCGTGGGGTCTTTCTTTTAATGCACATCATAGCAAGCAAGACCACACACCTGCTGCTTTTTTCTATCTTCTTTTTGTAAATTTAACTTCACAAACTGATGTCTGTGTTTGACATGAAGTTATTTGTGGGGGACAGGGCCAGGGAGTACCGTAAAGCACCTGGTTAGTTGCCAATTTAAAATTATGATAAAAATAATCAGTTTGGGTGAATATAGGAACAATGGAAAAGGCAGGAATAGGATATACACAGTAATGCTCAGATTTGAAGTGCCCCAAACTAAACATCTCCAATTTCAAAATGGTGTCAAGAGTGTGAGTCACTTGTAGGGACATAAGTTAAAGAGAAGAATCACTTACATGAACATTGTCTTACAGGTTACAAACTATTATACATTCCCTTCCATCTGGAAGGCATGACAATCCTTGGAAACCTCCATGTCACTGCTGAGGCACTGTGGACCCAGGAATTACATAACTATTTAATAGTTTTATTAGAGGACTTGATTTGATCATGCTTTTATGCAAGGGCTCACCTTGCTATGCTGCATTCTTGATATTCTACCCAGTGCTTTTAATAAAGGGGGAAAAATACAGAGAATATATTCAGGCGATCTTGTTTTATAGATGAAGAAACAGACATCCAATTTTTATAAGATGAAGCGTACATCTATATATCCCTTTTATGAAGTCCCTAAGATATTTTCTTATTTCAGAATTAGTATTATAATTGTGTGTTGACAAAAAGATTTGAGATGTTCAGTCATCTGCCACAAAAACTATTTTTGACGACGCTTTTGCAAATGGTATGAAAATAACAAAATACAATAACACTCTATAAAAATTGATTTTAATATGTTATCAGTTCAGTGTTAGTAATTTCTTTATCTTGGACTTTTATCCCCCAAGCCGTATGCTTGAAAAATTTCCTTGAAATGTTATTAAAAAAAAAATTATAGAAATCACTACTGTCATCTATTGGTGAAACTGAAAAATACAAGAAATCTTAGAATTGGATTTCTTTAAAAAAAATAAACCTATTTATCATTCTAAAATCCATTGAAAAAGCATCTGTTTTATTTTGAGACTAATAAAACTGTTTTATGCCTCGTTTTATCATATTGTCTCACTAAAAAATGGTGCCCTTTGATCATGGTGGAGGAATGACAACACTGTTTTGTAAACAAGTTAAAATTTGAGGCTGTTTTAGATGAAAAATATGTATTTAAGTAGTAAATAGGGATGCCATTGAAGAAGAAAATGATAATACCTCCATCTTAGTCCATTCCTGCTGCTGTAACAAAATACCCGAGAAAGGGTAATTTATAAACAATAGAAATTTATTTCTTACAGTTGTGGAGGTTGGGAAGTCCAAGATCAAGGTGCCAGTACATCTGGTGTCTAATGAAAGCTCGCTTTCTGTGTCCAGGATGGCACCTTATTGTTCAGTGCTCATATGGTAGAAGACGGAAGGGCAAAGGGGATGAACAATGCATGGTCATATGGCAGAAGCGATGGAAGGTCCAGGCTCTCTGACACTTCTTTAGAAGGGAATCTATCCCCTTCATGAAGGTGGAGCCCTCATGGCCTAATCAACTCCCAAGGGCCCCACCTCTTAATACCACCATCTTGGAGGTTAAGCTCCAACATATGAATTTCGGAGGGATACATACATTGTAACCAAGCAATTGTCCTCCTCTTTCTATTAGTAGCTGTATTAATGCAGAAGGGCTGCTTTGAACCTGGGCCAGAGTACCAGAACGTTACGTTTAGAGTGTGGGAGGAAGAAAGAAGCATATTCAAGTTTTTTTCAATGGAGTATTTATCCCCAATATCCTAAACTGTCTTCATTGTATCACTCCCTTATTCTAAAAACTCATAAATGAATGAAATGGCAGTGATTTTAAAAAATTTAAGAAGCAAGTGAGTTCTGGGGGAAATGAAGCAGATGCCTCCTACAGCTTCAAAAAGAGCTAGCACAGGAATGGGAGACGAGATCCAACCAGACCTGGCTCCTTCTAATGTGCCTGGGGCCACTCAAAGGGATCTCCAATTGGCAATTACTAGAGATTTTGTTCAAAACGCAGAATCCAGAGCCCTACAGAGACTTAAGCATCAGAGTCTACATTTTAATAAGATCCTCAGGTAACTTACAAGAACACCAATGTTTTAAAGTCATAGTTCACATCACTTACCTTATTTAAATCTGACAATGCTTTGAGGTACATCCTTTTATCCCCATTTTACAGATTAAGGAATAGATTTCCGTAGAATTGTTTTCCACTTTTCCATGTGTCCCAAATATAGCAAGAAATTTCCCAGCAAAGTTATATTAGTGTTTTTATCAGAAATGACATTTTCTAGGGATTTTTGTTTTACTAAATCAGTCTCTTCACTTCTTCATTCGGTTTTTAATCACTTATGTGTAAACATTTTTATTCTCTGGCTGGATAGAATAGCGCGCTGTTTCATGCATCGTAGATTCATGTTTGTCATGTCAAAAATGTTTAACAATTTGAGAGTATGCATGTGGGTAATTGTATCAATATTCTTTGTAGCTCTGGGTAAATTTCCCAACTTCTTTTCATTTCAGAGTCATTATCCATAAATAATAACCTGGTAGTAGTATAGTGACTGTCAGCTTTAAAGGACCTACAGCCCTTTTGAGAACAAATACTTCATAATGCCACTTTTATTATGTTGAAATTAAATTCACAGCCACGTTGTGTAGCTCTACACATAATCTAGGAAACTGGAGAATTGATATAAGGCTTTAATATAATGGAAAAATAAAAGGAAATCAATTAAGATAATATATTTTTCACAGTGTAATTGCTTTAGTATGACTTCACTTGAAGATAAAATACAGTGGTCACCTGTTTGCACCTATTCCTCAAGAATTATCATGAAGTTGGTAGCCACAAATGCAGAATGATACAAGTGCTTGTATTGGCTATTCATATGCCACAAAATGGCAGATAACCCTTGATGTAATTTTGTGTTAAAAGTGACATCATCCTTTGATTTATCGAGATCATACAATTTGACCAATCTGGAAAAAACACCTGCTGACTTGACTAGACTAAATTTTAGACAGGCTTCCCCCACCCCACAGACACTGGACCTTGACTCTTCCTTGACTTTACTGAAGCATCTGAACATGGAACAGCCCGTCCCTAAAGGCCCCTCCAAAGAGCCCACTGACTTCCAGGAAAAACATGCCACGAGCAACTGTTCTACCACACCACCTTCTCCTCCTACTCCCTGCAGCCAGCTCTCTCTAGTTTCATTGCCTCCTTCATGTTAAAAAAGCTTGCCCTTTGAGATGCCAGCAGATCTCATGGGCAGAGTATTCTCTCTATTACAATAGTTCTTTTCCTCCCATTGTAATGGTGCTTATGAATGAAATCTCTGCTTACCTAAGTCTGGATTTGTTTCTTTGTTTGTTTGTTTAACCTATTTCTAGAAGTTCAGAAGGGTATATAGCTGGCAAAGACAAATGTCTTTGGAAGGACTTCACATTGTGGTCATCTTTCAGTGGCCCCTTTTGATATTGTTGAGGACAGCCTTCATAACTGAATTGTAATAGATTTACAGAGAAAGAGGAGTCAAACATAATAAACCACAGTCCCTATTTGAGAGCTTAGTACCTGGGGCTATAGTCTAGTTGTCAGGTCTGAGTGAAAAATACTTTGTGTTTAAAAGTAAAATAGAATTATATTACATATAAGGCTCAGGTGATTGTGAACGGATTTTTGAATGTTGTGTGAGACACGAAAACTTTCTTCACTGCGTAAAGCCTTTCCACATATTGAGATATGTATAGCAACCCTAGCCTCTGGCCACCAAATGCCATTAGTGTTCTCACTCGTTATAATAACCAGCACATACCTACTTTCCAAAATACTACCTAGACAATCACAGTGCCTCCAGTGAAAAGCTCTGCACAAAAAGACATCAAGCTCTTTTTGCTTTAAAAAAAAAAAATTCCAAGGATCTAAATCATAAAGCAAAGAACCAGGTACTAAAGCTGGTCTATTTACAAAATTCCATGTCTTTAATTAGTTTGAACTAACAAATCCCTGAAATATAGGGATATATGCATGTATGTGTGCATGTACATGTGTATATATTTTTACCTCACTTCATTCAAAAAAGATTTTTTTTTTCTTCCAAAAATTTTATTGGGGGGAAACTACAAAACATTTACAGTACAATGTTTACAGTCACAATTTGTTGTGAGCTGATTTCCCAAAATATATTACCACTCAAGTTGACTTATCTTGTTACATTCAAAAACCTACTCTGTCAAAGTAGTCCAGATACTACATACATAGTGCTCCAACTGTATCTACGTACAACCAACACTCCATTTTAAGTGTACAATTAAATGATTTTCAGTGAATTTACCGAGGTGTACAGTTAATCACATAAATCAGTTTTTGAAGAATTCCTTCTACCTTGAAACAAAATCATGTGATACAGCTTCACGTGAATAAAGAAATATCTAATTCTCAATCAAATAAAAATTCTATACAAGCTCAAAAAAAAAAAAAACAAAAAAATTAGCGTTCTTGAGGGTGGGGAAAAGAAGGACACAGGTGGCTAAGAGGCATAATATGCCCTCACTTTGGGGGCATATCAGCATGTTGGAGTAGCAAAAGTGGAAGATGATAGCTTTTAAAGCATATTCAATATTACAATATTATATATTTGTAAAACTTAAATGTCTTTATTATTTTCATAATGCAAACTAAAAAAGTCAAGTGTAAGAAAGACTTGTGTATACTTAAGAGCCAGAAAGATTCTTAAAGGAGTAGGAGTAAGAGTCATGGGAATATTTTATGTTCATAAAATGAGGGTAAGAGTGAACAGGTTGTTAAAAAAAATGCTTTGATGCACAGTTAGATCATGTTTCCAGTGACGGAGGTAGAATCAGCTTAGAGGCAGAAGACCAGACTAGAGGTCCAGAGCTCTTCTATGTCTTGGGTCCTACTACCAGGTTGCTTGAGCACCTGAAGTTTGTCATCCAGTTATCCAACATTGAATGAGTGCCTAAAGTATAGCTGACTCAGGGTTAAGCACTGGGGGAAGGGCAAATAAAGTATAATCTCTGACCTGAAAAAAAAAAGAAGCTTAGAGTCCGGTGTTAGAGGCAGAAAATGTGCTATATGTAACAATAAAAGATGGAGAATACCAAGTACTTAATACCAAGTATTAAGTACAATGGGCCCCAGAGGTCCAAGGAACAAGTAATAAGGAGGTCTTAGGACTGAGATTTACTGAGTAAAAGTGAAACTTAACATTCCTTGAGCATAGAAATAAATGATGTGGATTTTAAAAGAAGTAAAAACAGTAGCATTAAAAAAACAAAACTCAACTCCTTCTTGCTTACCTTACACATGACATAGTATCACTAACTTTGAACAAATTTGCTATCAGATTTACAAAAATCCATATGCTAGTATTAAATAGAGCTATTACATATTTGTCAAACATGGAACCATGGAAATAGTTCCTTAAATCGAGGCTCTGCATATAAAAAGTAAATTTTTGGTCACTAGAAACTGCTTTGGATATGCATTAAAAAAAAAAATTCCAAAATGACCCTGCTTCTACCCCTGCAAGGAGCAGAGGTATGGAAACTTTCAAATTTTAAATGTATTATGCATTAGAGTTATTCATGTGCAAAAATAATCTTAAATGGTTTTTACGGTATGAAGCCGAGGGTCGGCTTTTTTTTTTCCCTTTTTCTTTTCCAGCTACCCAAGTGTCAGAAACAGCTGAACAGATGTTTCTCTCAACATTCGACAACCACCTTTGGGGTGAAATCAAGTATAAAAATTTAAAACCCAAAGGATAATTTTCCAGCAAGTTCCAAGCAAGTAAAGGAAGTTAGGGAGACAATGCCTCCAAAATCTCAGGTGTAGGATCCCTCTTGGCAAAGGACCTAATGATCAAGCCAAATTAAGTCACTGCATTTATTCAGCATGTACAATATATATGTGGTAAGAAGACATGGTCCCTGCCTGTAAGTAGCTTGGTTCCTAGTAATTAATTTAAGCAATAATATCAATTAGTGAAGACACATTCAGTTATGTCTTACTTTTTTGATTTTATTAATATATGCTTTTGAAAAGTTGAATGCAAATGAGTGATTTTTATTCCTGATCAATTCTATGTGGGAAATAAAATCAAGATACTGTCTTCGCATTGTGTCCAAATTGGAGGATGCTTAAGGTCTACCTGTACTACTTGAAGGATAATCAAGATACCACCTACATGTTATACATAAATTGAAGGATATTATGATGGTTAATTTTATATGTTAGCCTGACTAGGCCACAGGGTGCCCAGATATTTGGTCAAACATTATTTTGGGTGTTTCTTCAAGGATTCTTTGGATGACAGTAACACTTTAATGGGTAGAATAAAGCAGATTTCCCTCTATAATGTGAGTGGGCCTCATCCAAGCAGTTGAAAACCTCAATAGAACAAGAAGACTGACTCTTCACCAAGTAAGAGGGAATTCTCTAGCAGATTTTGCCTTTGGACTTCATCTGCAACATTGACCTTTCAAATTGAACCTTTCATATTGGGGTTTTATCCCCCACCCCAATATGCTTATTCACAAGCCAGTGAGGGCTTGCCCTTCTACCCTAGCTAGTGTAGTCAATCCGTGGAGTCAGACAGCAAGGTCAGGGCATGTCTAATAAAGTCCCAAGCACAATGCACACATGGAAAAATAACTCAACAAGCAGTTAAGAGAAGTATGTCCTAGTGCTTGTTCTGCTATAATTCAAAAATGGAATAACCTTCAGAAGTACACGAACTAACTACTATGGGTTTAGCTTTCATCATTAAAATGAGAGTGTTGAATGAATGATGTATAATTTCTTTTATGATTTTTAATTTCTACTTCTGTGAGTACAAATATAAATTGCTGCCTATCTGGTTGACTATTTACTAGAACCATTTCTCATTGGCCTGATTAGCTGACAGTAACCTTGTTCCCATCTCCTTGTCTTGACAAAGCGAGCCTGGTTAGAATGTAATTTCAGAGATGTCACGCATTTGTTTATGATTTATTTCAATTGACACAGTCACTTTAAGCTTTGAGCCCTGTCTCCTCAGCTTTCGGTTAATGATAAACAACCACTTAAAAGGTGGCTATTTTCCAGATTCAGTTTATTTAGAATGCAAGCAAACCCTGCAACTACCCCCAACCCCAACAATCTCTCTTCATATTTTGCCATTTCTACATTTTATATCCTCTGTTAAGAAGAGAAAATTTTTCCCCTTGACTATTAAAAATATTTTGGAATGAGACATTGTACTACTGGCAGTTAGGATTTGCTATGAGAAAACTTCCTAAGACAGGAGAGATTTGAATAGAAAAACATGTACTCTGAGCATTTGATAGAAATAAAAGAAATATGGTTGATGGGCCAGAGATGAGAAGAATCAAAGTAGGAAAAAAGAAAAATAAATAAGCAAATAAACTCAGTGAAAACAAATGTGATGAAGAAAGGTAGAACAGGATTGGCAAGTAAATGGGATGTGAGCCACGGCACTTCTTCACTCCTGCTGCCCATCCCTCACCAGTGGCAAATATTGCTCATTGATTGGGACAGTTTTCCTGCTGACACACTTCCCTGCCACCCAGAGCCCAAAGTACCCACTACCAATCTACTGGAGATGGCACATTCAAGGAAACCGACTTCTCATCCTACGTCGAATGGAAAGTGGCACAAATATTGATTAAATATCTATCTATCACTGGTTAGGCAGTGAAATAGATGTTGTGGAGAATACAAAAGATGAGGAAACCCCTTGTCCTGCCTCCAAAATGCTTGCAATTTAAAAAGTAGGAACTGATAACAAATTAATGCTCATAACAGGCGTAATATGCAAAGTGCTTCATAAGAACAACCAAGTGATACAGGTTCAAGGAGCTGCAGATATTGTTTGTTAGTGAGAAACTATAGAGGCTTCTGGAAGGAGTGAGTATCTGCGATAGACTTGGGAGACCAGAGAGAACTTCAAAGATGAAGGTGGGCAGCAGAAGAAAGGCATGATTAGCCTGGAAAGTGGGGAACTGATGAACTCTGTTGGCAGCAGGACCCAGAGAGACAGTGTGAGCATGATAGAGAAGGATTGGAGCTGTCTAGAGCTGACAGGAAGGGGATCAGCAAACGGACACTTAGAGCAGGCCGCATTCAAGGCAAATACGGTCACGATGATGGAGTGTGTAAATATGGAAACAGGAGAATCTGGCTTTCATTTGAAAGTGTGCATGCAAGTAAGGAGGGTAGGATTTTGCTGTGTTGACTGACACAATGAACTGTATAGAACATGAACAGCTGATACAGAAACTCAAAGTGAAAAGGAGAAGATGAAGGTCTTCTTTTATTTAAAGTGAAATCCTTTAATCAGTTCTGTCTATAAAAGGAAAAACTGTTCCTCTACTCGTGATACTTCTGACACCATATGTATGGGGTTTCCATACCAAGAAATTCTCCAGTTCTCTGCAAACAACAACTGGATGTCCTACAATTTAATTCAGTTCTGACATTCACTACCCAGAGTTAGCACAGATGCCACAGGTTAAGAGCTCAATCCCACAAGACTGCCTCCCACTTCAGATGCCAATCACAAATAGTGGGTCCCCAGGTTACCCAAACTTTTGTCTGAGTTGGCTGCAAATCAGGGGTTCCCATGACTTCCTCCTGCTGTTCAATAATGTATTATAATGGTTCACAGAACTCAGGGAAACACTTTACTTACTATTACCAGCCTATTAAAGAGGATATTATAAAGGATAAGGATAAAAAGCCAGCCAAAGAGGTACGTAGGGCAAGGTCCAGAAGAGTCCTGAGCACAGGGGCTTCTGCACCTGGGAAGTTAGCACATGCCACCCTCCCAGCACTTCCATGTGATCACCAACCTGGAAGCTCTCCAATCCCTACAGTTTAGAGTTTTTATGGAGGCTCCATCATGTAGGTATGATTGACCAAATGATTGACCATCAGTGATTAACTCAATGTCCAGACCCTCTCCCCTCCCTGGAGGTCAGCGGTGAAGCTGAAAGTGTCAACCTCCTAATCACATGGTAGATCCCTCTGGCAACCATCCCCCATTCTACAGCTATCCAGGAGCCCACCACAGTTCACTGCCTTGGCATAAACACGGGTACAGTTGAAAGGAGTTATGAATAACACAAGATGCTCCTCTTACCCTCTACCACTCAGGACATTCCAAGCTCTTGTGTGATGAATCTGGATCAAGGGGCAAATATTAAAATGAAAGAAGCTCCTAGCACCCTATCAGTCAGGACATTAAAGGATTTTAGGCACTCTGTGTCACAAATCACGGATAGAAACCAAATGTATATGTCTTACAAAACACCACACGCTGGGTGGCTTAAGCAACAGGCTTTTATTTCTTGCACTTCTGGAGGCTGGGAAGTGCCAACATGATTGGGTTCTGGTGAGGGCCCTCTTCTTCCCGGCTTGCAAGTGTCTGCTTTCTTGCTGTGCACTGGCATGGTGGTGAGAGGAAGCTCTAGTGTGTCTGTCTTCCTATCCATGTAGGGCACTGATCTCCTTGTGGGGCTCCCCACCATGACGTCATCTAAATCCTATGTCCTCCCCCAAACCCTACCTCCTAATACCATTGCAGTGGGGGTTTCAACATATGAGTTTTAGGGGACACAAAATTCAGTCCACAACATGGTAGAAGAGATTCCATGTGAAGATCTTGTCCCCTTGCAGGAGAGGGTTAAAGCTGAGGCAGCCAAGAGCAGCCTGTGTATTCACAGTAGGCCACCAGGAAGGCAAGACTCACCTTCAAACTATGTTAGGCACCAAGAGACCAGAGAAAAAAATATACATGCCATCAATACTAGTGGCTTATTATACAATGAAAGTACTTGACAGGAGAAGGGCAAGATGTTGGCTTAAAGAATCTTTGTAGAGTTCTGAGATGCCCCTGGGTTTGCAACCCTTCTTTTCCCACTCCATTCCTAAGACCCTGTTGAGTATTGCTGCAAATCTGGAACCCAGCTCCTGTCTTTATTCAGGTAGTGTGATCCTGCTGTCTTCTTAGCCTCAATGGATTGTCAGCCTCCCAACCCCAGAGAACAAAATTCCTATAGTGCAGGGATCTGATATTACCAGTACCTGTAACCCCAGCACTAAGATTACTTCCTGGAACACACAAAATTCTCAGCATGTTTCCCGGCATGAATTCAGCTGGAAGAACCACCTTGACTATAAAGTCATCTCCTTGATTATTCAATCATTTATTTATTGAGTGCTTACTATGAGCCAGGCTCTTTTCTGGGCATTAAAAATACACAAAGATAAATGATAAATGATTCTTAAAGCTCATAGGCTAGTGGGGCAGACTTATATAAAGTAAATGAATTTCTGTTTAGGTTATAGCTAGCTTCATATAAAAATCTAACCAGAAATTATCTAGTTCATCCATCCATGTATGCATTCATTAACAATTCAGCTAATGTGTACTGAGTGCCACTTGACAAGGAGTTTACACAGACTAATAAAACATGTTGTTTTTACTAGAAAAGTTCACCATCATGGTCACAGGGAAGTGCAATGTACAACGCAGCAGGGACTAATAAATGTATGTATAATATCAGTGGGCATCCAGAGTAAGAAGTCTATGATATGAGTCAAAGAGAGGACTAGAAAGGAAGACACACAGATTTATAAACAAAAGGCACATAATTTCCAAGAAAAATATCTAGCCTTTTCTTTTTCATGCTATAGAATCCTTAAGTACAACTTCAAGAAGAAAAAAATTAAAAAGTGGTGCTATTTCTGGTTGAAGTGTATGGGAGTTTTGGGGCATGAGAAGCTCAGAGTGCCCTACTCAGCTATCCTCTTGGTCCCTGTGTATCTCCAAGATCCCTGTGCTGAATCTGGGGCTTCACTGAATGAAAATCACTACTCTCTTAGAGCAAACATTAGAGCACTAGAGCAAACATTAGAAAAGATGTATCTCGGGTTCTTTTCCAAGTCCTCTGGATGACTTGCTAGGAAACAGCCCAAGAATTGCTTGACAAAACTGTGCCTTAGTATCCTCAACAGGAAAAGGAAGAAGTAGACAGGCCCATGCTGGCTTAACCTCCAGCAATCCTGGGAGGATAATTAGGCACCACCTGCTAAGTCTCTTGAGCTTCTAAGAAAAAAAGAAGGGAGTGGGATGGGGGGTGTCTAAGGCCTTATTAACAGCGAGGCTTTGACAGTCCCAAAGTAGAGGTGCCCTGAGTGCAACGTGCTGCCCCGAAGACCATAGACAACAGTTCTCCTCTGGAATAGAGGTTTACATTCTGAAATCTTATTTAAACATTTTGATTCAAGGCAGAGCATTTTCAGATCAGAAGGATAATTTAAGACTCAAGAATATTGTGATTTATATGAGAGTAGAAAGAAAGAGATGGGGAAAATGCCTTTTCAAAGAAAGATCAACTCTTCCCCAGGGAGTGTACACTCAGCCCTTTCCCAAGCTGAGGAAGGCAATTTAATTGTTCAAAACTTTATTGATTTGACAAAGCAAACCAGCTCTGCCAAAGACAACCCTGTTGTGGGCCTGAGAAGTCTAGCATCAGAGGGCGGGAACTCCGCCATGTAACTCCTCTTTTCCCAGACCTTTCGCCACCTGCTTTGGTGACATGCTGCCCCAGGTACTAAGGTTCTACCACCTCTTTTTGTTTCACATGTTTTCCATCCAACAATGTCTTCCTCCCTCCTGGCTTGGAATTGATGGCATTATTTTTGCAGTGTATCATTTAAAATCACTAAAAATAAAAATCAATAACTAAAATGATACCACTATCTGTGGACACAACTTATTGCTTCACACCAATATGTATTTTCCTGCAAACTTTAATTTTAGATTTTAATTCTATGAAAGGGGTCTTTAGAAATCTATAGAAATTATCAAAAAAAAAAAAAGATATCTCTTCAAACCAAGGTCACTGAATATACTGATAGTTCTTAACTCTCTATCTCCATTCTCCCAGCTCCATTTTCCTAGCTCAGGGATCAACAAGGGCCCTAATCTAGCACTCTACTTGTTTTGTAAATAAAGCTTTATTACAACACAGCCACCTGCATTTATCTCTATACTGTCTATATCTGCTTTCACATGGCAATGGCAGAGTTGAGCAGTTGCAATAGAGACTGCCTGGTCCTCAAAGCCTAAAATATTTACTACCAGGCAGTTTGCCAACCCCTTTGTCTAAATGCCTCTGTACATCTCAGTTTGGATGCCTTGTAGCCTTCTTAAACTCTACAAGTTCAAAATTTAAGTCACTACATTTTTCTCAAATCTGTGCCTCCCTCAGAGTTTACTAGATGTCACTGCCATCAATCCAGTTGCTCATATCAAAATATTGATCCATTCTTTCCTTCTCCCCTTTCTCTCACCTTCAGTACAATCCACCACTAGGTCCTGTCCAAGCTATTCCCCATCCTGAAGCCAGAACAGTCTTTCTGAAACATAAAATGATTATCTCACTTCCCTGCTTACTAGATTTTGATGGATTTCCATTCTTATTGGCCATAAAGACATTTCAGCCTCCTCAACCTGTCTTATTGAAAGCCAGGGACCACTTGGTTCTTGCCTATGTCTTCAAGTCTCCTTCCCACCAGCCTCCCTGGCTTCTGTCAGTTACTTAAAAACCTCATGCAGGCTTTCTCTCACTTCTCGGACTTCCAGTATGCCATTTCCTTGTTTATACCTAACTTCTCCCTGCAGAACACTTTCTGTATCCTACTTGAGGGTCCAGCAAAAGAAGCCCTCCTTCAGGAATACCTCCTCCCACATCTGGACTGTGTCTTTGATCATTCCATTTGTAACTATACTTCCACTGCTACAGTACTTATCAGACCTTACTGTTAACACTTGTTAATCATCTTCTCACCTACACTGCAAGCCTCTTGAAGGCAGGTGTCTCTTATCTGTCTGGCTTATTATTAGAGCACTTAGAAAATAAAAAGTGCTGAGCACTTACCTGTTGAATGAATGAATGGACCCATCTTACTCCAGGAAAGAGATGCTTGAGAGCCGGAAGGGAACACAGAGAAACAGTCACAGAGGAAACTCACTCCCTTGTATCACTTTTCCTGCAGAGAGCAGGCTGTGCAAAGTGGACTTTTGTGACGTGCGCATTCTCTGGCAAGGAAGGTAACTATAAGCATGTTATTCTGGGTGTGATAAAGAGAGAAAGAGGAAGACTGAAAATAAAAGAATGGAAAATTTGTGGTACTGCAATGGCCAGGGTCTTGAACCATATTACCAGGAATGGATGGCACTATTATTACATTATCTTTTGCAGATTTAAGACTAGATCCCAATCTACAAGCCAAAAGAGGACTTTACAATATAAGCTTTCTGCTGGTTAGTCTCTTGCTCAATTAAGTCAAGTTAAAAGCAAAGCTCTATCTCCAACTGAACTTATAGGGCAAGAGGGGCATCAGCTAGTTGTACTTTTAGGCCCTGTGATGCTTCTGAACATTCATGGTTTCTTATAGGATTGCACTGCCAGAGGTATGTGTGGTTATTAAAGCAATTTCCCAAGGTATGTGGGAGTGTTATTTCTGACCTTTTCAAGTAAACACCTGAGAGCACTTTGGTTTGCATTTATAGCTAGTGTTTTGGTTTGAGATAGACTGAACAATATAAAAGCTAGGAAAAAACAAAACTAAACAAGAAAGTGATGGTTCGAGTATGATGCATATGATGCATACCACTCAAAATAATGCAGAAGTATGCATAATCATGTCATTTAAAGGTATGGAGATCACTTCTAGAATTATAAAAAAGCAATGTAGCTGCCTTGCTTCACAGAGAAGCTGTAGAAACCAATCATAGAAAGAGTACAAAATTCTCCCTCTAGGCTCTCAGCTTTTGATGAGGTATAAACATAATTAAGACAGGAGCATTTAGACTAGAGATAAGTTTATACCTATGAGAAGTGAGTTTATAGGCAGTGTTAAGACAGAACCAAGGATAATAAAAAGGGGATCTCCATCTGCAAAACATTGGTCTCTACCTGCAAGGAGATGTCCTGGGATCCAGAGCTTCCAAGTACATACAGACCTGAGGCAGTTGTGCTGACACCCTATAGGACAGCTATTGGAAAACAGAAGGAATTTATGAGAGCAAAGACCTACGCTCACCTCTGAACACATGGAAGATCCTCTAGACAGTATCATCCTAGTGAAAAAGATCTTTGAGTTTCTGAAGATCACAGATAGATTCTTTTTTCCCCAGTCACTTCTTATATTTGGAAATATTTGTTGTGTTAGAGAACAGCTTCTATGAGATTATTGGAATGGAACTGACCAATGATGAGCTGTGAGTCCTGGTATCCCAGATGAAACAAGAATACCTTCAGGAGAATCTTATGAATATATGGTCCTTCTTTCACACCCTGGATGTTGATGCCTCGTCCACCACTTAGCAGGGTGCACCACAACTTCCTGGCCTGGCTACTGTACACGACCTACCTCCTAAAGAAGGTGGAGTCCACTCAACTTTTCAGCCAGCTCTATGTCCTGGATAAACTCTTCTTGAAGTCCCAGCTCCTTGGTGTCTTTGCAATGTTGTTCTACCTCATCATCATGGCCCAGTTCAACATGGCAAACATCTTTGATTCCCTGATGGTTCTGGAAAATGTTGTTAGTGACCTGACTCAGTTTCCAATCTTGTAGGACCTGGGAAAAATTGGGAAAAACTCTGGAGGCTCTTAAATATCATGATCTCTCATGGCATCTCTTCCTAGACCCAGAACTTAGTTAAGGGGTATCAGGGATATTTGTACTTGGATGCAGCAGAAATCAAAGGACATTCAAAGAAAATGGCAGTCTCATTTGCATGGAATAATTTTTTCTATCCTTTCATGATGAGTCTGTGCATCCTTGTGGTTTAGATGTATTTCCTGGAGACAGCAGATATTTGGGTTGTATTTTTTCATCCATTCAGCCAGCTTGTCTTTTGAGAGGAACATTCAGTCCGTTTCATATTGATTGATAGCATTGATATGTGGGACATTGGTCTGTTCATACTGTTGGATAGTCTCTTATTGCTTTGTTTTACTTCTTGTTATATTGTCTTATGGAAGTTGTGGGTTTGGGAGGTGTTTTAGGTGAATTCACACTAGTGGGTATCTCTTGTGCTGACTTGTGTTTAGTGCTGTTCTGAGTACAAAGGAGAGACTTCATCCACCATAGTAATCAAGAAGCATTTCTTTCATCTATTCAAGATCTATATATGTCAAACTGAGAGTCATATTAGTGTGTTATGAAACTAACTTGCAGGCTCACAGCTAGCATTTTGTTGCTGTTGTCATTTATTTTGTTTTGTATTTTCAAGAATTTTTCTGTTACTATATGCTTAGATTTAAATCAACTTTATTATGTTTTTACTTTTTAATAGAAACCTAAAGGTATTGTTTGATAATTTTTTTAGTTATATGACATCATGTGTATGTGTGTCTATCTGTATACTGGGTTGTAATATAAAATATAATTATTTGGTGGGTCATGATGTTTGTGAAGCACTGCATTTATGTTACTTCCTGATTTACTCACTGGGATCAGGCTACATAAAGACTTAGATTGATATACTCATAATCTCCTGTACCAAGTTTCTGGTTAATTTGGATGAAAGCTAATTTTCCTAAAACTCCACTGCCATGATCAGAATGATCAAGAAAAAGTCAGCATCTAAGAGAAGAGGCTAAATTGTCCCAATATCAAGGAATAGAAAAAGGTAAAAGGACAGAGTATGGACAAAGAAACACCAGAAAATAAGCCACCTTGGGTTTAGCCAACTCTCCAGTGCCTGTGAGACTGTCATGGGGAGAATCCCAACATACATGTAGAAGTGATCATGTGGAAAGTCTCACCAGGTCCTCAAGAGTCTAGAGCAAGAGGACTTCTTAGTGCCCAAGTAATTACTGTGGAACTGATAAGAATATAATTTCTGCTTCATTATTTTCATTCTACAGCTTGTATCAAAGCAGAGAATAAATAGGTAATAGGTAGTGTAAGGTACTCCCAGAACTTTAAGATAGATAACCTAGGAGAATGGCATCACAGAGAATAAATATGTCATGGGTAAAGTTGATCAATTGTAGAAATGGAAGTGTCAAGAATAAGTACTGGGAATATATGAGTTTGTTCCTGTTCCCATGCTGTGGGTCTCCCTTAAACTATGGATTATAGAAAATGGGTGGTTGAGGATTTGAAAAAAATAGAGGCTGTCTCCTGGAAGTGCCATCAAGATTATTTCCCATAAGGTTTATTATAAGTCTTCATAGGAGGTTTTGCATGCTCACAAACATGATTTTATGCATAAATCAAAACTGTCCCAACCATCTAGGATAATCTGGCTCACAAGTGGCCAATGGGGAAAATTAAATGTCTAAGAAATGGTTCACAAAGGCAATTATAACTGGTAAGAAAACCAGACGTTCCAGTTATCCAGGCAAATGCAGTGCCTACCTATATGTAACATGATCTCATTGGCAAGCTAGATAACCAGAAGCTTTTTGGATGAGCTTGTTCTCAGAGAAGGAGATTGAGTTGCAGGATTTGATAGTTTAGTTCACCCAGGTTTTGGTGGCCTTGAGAGACACCCTATAAGGAATTAGCCAACCAGAGCTACTAAAAGACCAGAAATATGGTCTTCTCTGTCCTTATCTCCACCATTTGCTATTCTCTGGCTTTGCTATCACTTATTCTTTTTCTTTCTCACTCTTCCCACTCCCTTATTCACTGGTAGAATTATTTATAAGAAAAGGCTTCCAAATGTATAAACATCTTTTACACAATTTGAAGATTTTCAGCAGATGTCTATGATTTCATTACAAATAACCCATGGTATTATCAGTTTTAAACAAGTATATAGAATTAAAGCCACACTATATTATCATTGACTATATTATCATTGCACATTCATCCTACTAGAAAGATCATATCTATTTTCTAGTCAAAACTATTTCATGATTTTGCTATTTAAATAACAACTTTGTAAAGTTTTTTTAAAAGTTGTCTCTGGAGAATAAGGCTGAAGATAAGATGGAGAGCTGTTACTATTTATTATATTACAAGCCCTTCTGTAGAATTTGGTGTTTTATCATATACATTTATTACTCTGATAAAATTATATAAAAACTTCTCATTTTTTCTTTCAACTAAATGCAACTCTCATTTAACTAGATTTTTTTTACCTTAGTACCAAAGAGGTATATACAAATATTTCAAGGTATTGACTTAAAAATTTTCAATAAAACTATTGCCAGAGTATGATAAGCAATCAACTAACTCAACATCTATCACTAAATTATTGTTTCATGTTTTTTTTTTAAATTTTGCATTGATTATCCTGAGGAAATGAAAGTGGTCTTTCCATATTACATTTTGGTGATTCACATTTCTCATATACCCTTTTTGGAAAATTACCTACACTTCACTAGTCCTTGACTTTTATACACTCATTTCAATATTCTCCCATGACTCCCTCACATGGTTAGAGCATCAGCCCGTCAGTAATTTGCCTTAGCATCTTCTGTGTGCCACCTAGTGGCCAGACCCGGACCAGCGGCCAGCAAAGTCAGTGGATGATGATGATGTGAACTCTGGATGCTGCCATCCAGGTGTCTCTAGTGCCTAGGAATTCAATGCTTGATGAAAATGGGGGATTCTTGTGTGATGCAATGGCATAAAAATGTGATTTTTAGACTGAAAGTATTTGGAAAGAAACTGAGAAAACAATTCAATGTGCTTTAAGTAATCAGCTGATTGACCAGTGCCACGAAGAAACAATGATTACTTATTTTAACAAAAATGCTTTCTTGGAGAAAATCCAAATACTAACAGTCACAATCATTAAAATGATGCAATCCATCATAAGATTTTACTCCTCGAAAATAGCCACTTGATTGATTATGCTCCAAGGTAAAGCTATGGGCAAACTCTCCATAGGATAGAAGCCTGAGGCTGGGAAAGCACAAAAATAATTACAGAACTAAAATCCCTCTAAATGGTTTTCCTGAAACGTCTTTATTGGTTTTTAGTCCTTATCCAGCACCAATCCATTCCAAAGTGAGTTTCCGTTCATTCAGTCATTTGGCAACTATATTTTGAGTAACAGATATTTTTCTAGGCAACTAAGAGTTTTTCCTTCTTGAATATTATATGTCTGTGCAAGAAGACAGTTAAAAATAAGTATGTCATGAATTTATAAAATGAGTTTAGATGTTGATAAATGCTATTATACTATGAAAATAAAGTTGGGTGCAATAGAGAGTGATGGTGGGTTAAAGGGATTCTTCCTTTGAGCTGTGACTTGAATATTGAAAAGGAGCCAACCATGTGCGAGACAGGGAACAGAATGTCAGGCAAAGGGAACAGCAAACATGAGTGCCTTAAAGTTAGACCGGATGTTGTTTTTTTTTTTTTTAGAAACTCGTGTTTATTTTCCATCAACCTTATTTCCATCTTGTTTAAGAGTTTGTGGAAGAACTTAAGACCACTCAGTGGTTGTTCCCACCCATTCAGTGGCCTGAGCAGTGGGAGCCGCAGACCAGTCTTCCGTGGCAGGCTGAGCACTCCAGTCTTCTGTTAAGAAAATACCAAAAGCAGCCATCAGCTGTGTTCCCAAAGCAGCACTTTCCTCACCCCACCCCCAACAGCAATCTATCAGATACACACTGCATTCCATCAAATATACATCAAACACCAATGCCAGGCCAGGCGCGGTGGCTCACGCCTGTAATCCTAGCACTCTGGGAGGCCGAGGCGGGCGGATTGCTCAAGGTCAGGAGTTCGAGACCAACCTGAGCAAGAGCAAGACTCCGTCTCTACTAATAATAGAAAGAAATTAATTGGCAAACTAAATATATATAGAAAAAAAAATTAGCTGGGCATGGCGGCGCATGCCTGTATTCCCAGCTACTCGGAAGGCTGAGGCAGGAGGATCGCTTGAGCCCAGGAGCTTGAGGTTGCTGTGAGCTAGGTTGACGCCATAGCACTCTAGCCCAGGCAACAGAATGAGACTGTCTCAAAAAAAAAAAAAAAAACACAAAAAACAAAGACCAATGCCAGCACATCCCAAAGGCACTTGAATTCAACTTGTCAAGTTATCTGCAGCGATAGCACACTGGGATAGAAACCTCACTGCCAGTGTTAATAGCCACAGAGATCATAAAGTTAGAATGTACACTAGACGTTCCGAAACACCAGCTTGATGCACTTGTATGGATACATACCAGTGGGGAACTGCTGAATAGGCACAGAGGGCACCTGCACGCCTTCAGACCAGTCTGCCACCTCGGGTTGAGTAGCGGTAAACTCAGGAGCTGGAGCGGTCCATTCACCCTGAAATTCCTCTTTGGTCACAGCTTTCTCAGCGGCAGCTTGCTCTTCCTTTTCAATCTCTTCAGGATCTCTGTAGAAGTAGAGATCAGGCATGACCTCCCACGGGTGTTCACGGGAGATGGTGCCACGCATGCGGAGAACTTCCCGGGACAGCATCCACCACATCAGACCCACAGAGTGAGCCCCCTTGTTGTTGCATGGGATGGCAATGTCCACATAACGCAGAGGAGAATCTGTGTTACACAGAGCAATAGTGGGCAGGTTAACGTAAGACGCCTCTGTGAGAGGCTGGTGGTCAGCCCTGGGGTCAGTAACCACCAGAAGACGTGGCTCCCGGAATGCTGCCTGGATCTGGTTAGTGAAGGTTCCAGGAGTGAAGCGGCCAGCAATAGGAGTGGCTCCAGTGGCAGCAGCAAACTTCAGCACAGCTCGCTTTGAAGAATTAAATTAAGAGTTAGCAGTACTCTGGAGTTCCTATGGTTTCATGGGAACTCTCCAAGTGCTGACACCTAGTTCTGTAATCACACAAAGCAGTCTATCTAGTCAGAACCCTCAAATGCCCTCAAAAATAAAAGCATCAAATTAAACACTTAAAGTAAGATCATTCCCTGCAACCCTTCGAAAAGACAGTGTTTTTCCTATTATACCAAGCACCTATCAACACTGCCTGGCCCAATCTAGATGCTCTGTAAATTGCTGAAGCAAGCATGGGAGTGGTCACTCAGTTCATTCTACAACAATTTAAACATCCTTCTACCATGCACAAAACCACAGGGTTCCAGTCACAAATAACCGCCCACAAAAACACTCTCATGGGAATCCATCTTGCTGTCCACATTGAAATAGAAAAGGACAATCTCCCTACATAACTTTTAAATTTGTCAAAATCCAAGTCATGGGGTAAATGAAACCCTTGTTAGAACTCCTATAAATCAGTGGAGGAATGGGGGGGAAAAAAAGAACTCCTATAAATCAATTTAAGAAGCTGAGTGTGGTGGCTAATACCTGTAACCCTAGCATTTTTGGAAGGCTGAGAGAAGCATCGCTTTAATACAGGAGTCTGAAGTTGTAGTAAGCTACGATGACACCACGGCACTCTATCCCAGACAACAGAGTAAGATCCTGTCTCAAAAAAAGAAAAAAACTAAGAGTGTCACTAGTTTTCTCGATACAAAAAATAAAACCTTTCTGAAAATTTTTGCCCCAGTATTTCAACATAAAAATTTTGACTACAAAAAAATGTGATGAGCCACTTTAATACAGTCATCTCTAGATATTAAGTGGCACTGTCACATGGCAAGATGTATATTGAAAATGTTGAATATTGGCAATTCCTGAACAGTTATACTTTTTCTATATAATCCAAAATGTCCATAAGCTTTATTTCTATAAAAATTAAATACTGTTCCACAAACCTGGCCAGTATTCCTGGAGGATATGACACTGACATCAGCAGGGTTTTCAATGGCAACAATGGCACGAGCTGCCAACAGAAGCTTCTCCCAGGTCCTCTTCAGATTTATGATGTAGATGCCTAAGAGACGACAGAAGGATTTGTTAAAACATGACCTAGTGGTGCAAATGGACATTCTTCTAAAAAGCTGAGTGTATGTGGCAGAGAGTACTATCAAACTCCAGTCATAGAGGCAAGCTCTACTGGTGTTAGCGAATATCCTGCCTTTAATGTAGCACACTTCCGACACTCAGAAGTTCACTGGCCAAGGCTGGCCTCCACCCTGAGCTTTAATAGTGTGCAGCCTCCATTCAGTAGGCAAAGTCTATCTTTTCCTTTCTCTTGACCTGTACTAACCCTCAATGAGAACCCCCTAGGTTCCTACAAGTTCTTATCCACTTCCTGGCCTCTTGCCACTCTTTATCATCTGCAATAACGCCAGATTCATTCAAAAACTCCTCTACAGCGTGCACTCCAGGCTTAAATCCTCTAGTGGCTCAATCTCTAAGCTAAACAAGTGCCTTAGCCAACTTCATGCCTTCCACACTATCATTACAACTTGCCTTCTCTCCTCTCATCCTTCCAAGCCAAACTGTTTATTCCCAACCTTTGCCTACTTTCCTCTCAGAATTCAGTTCAATAATCCTGTATCAGTAACTATGAAACAGAAAGCAGTATGGAAGGTAAAGTTATTAGGAACTCAGCTAATGAGCTTCCTCATTCTCACATCTCACACCTTTGACACAACCCAAGCCCCATAACTAGGCAATTGCCATACTCTTCTACTGGAGCCCAGAAATCTTTCCTCCGAGTAACAATCAGAAAACACACTTAGTCTTAAAGCATGTTTCCAACCTAGGGATCTCATTTCATTCACCATTTAGCAGAGAGCCCTCTCAGGCAGAGATGTTAGACAGAAATTACCTCATTCAGTAGTACCCATCAGAATAGCAGGGTCAAAATATGTAATTATGGCTAGAATAACAAAAAAATTAAAGCAATGACTGACCATCAGTTTTCCTTTTGTAGATGTACTGTTCCATTTGGAAGTCAAGGTTGGTGCCACCTAAGTGGGTTCCTGCCGCAAGGAATTTGAGGACATCCTCCTCCTTCATTTGCAGGACATCAAGGGCTCCGGACATTGCGAACGTTTCCCTTTTA
Organism: Lepilemur ruficaudatus; assembly: GCA_963574885.1. Lineage (NCBI taxonomy): Eukaryota > Metazoa > Chordata > Mammalia > Primates > Lepilemuridae > Lepilemur > Lepilemur ruficaudatus. The sequence continues at coordinate 22,696 of CAUYRT010007426.1, forward strand.
AGTTACGACGGGAATCTGGAAATAGTTAACAGTCTAGTTGTTTTCACTCCAGGGGTTAAGTGGGATAAGGGTGCATGCTAACAAGTAAAGCCAAATTCATATTTAAAAGCAACGGAGAACTGTACCTTCTATAGTGTCAGGCATTAAGCTTAGAGAGTAGTGAAGAGTAAGACACAACCAGAACGTTGACAAAGGCCCCATATTACAGAATTCCAGCAAATCTTGCTGAGGAAAGTGGTATGGACGGTAGAACCCAGCTAATGCAACTAGACAACAATAGTCAATTGATACTCAACACCTCTCAAGGTACAGAGTTGAGGAGTAGTTGATGAATAAGCAAGGGTAACAACTAGATGTGAAAGGAGCAGCGGGAGCAGCCATGTTTGAGGATACGCGAGCTGAGTTAAGGTAGCGTGAATTGGTTTCAGGTATGTCCAAGCACATTGTAGGTAGGCGCTTCAGAATTACTTCGCCGTGTTATCATAACTAGTTTCCCTCAAAGCCCTGCCCAAAACCCTAACTCCTGATCAGCAGGGCGCGAACGGGAAAACCTGACCAGCCCAACTCGCTGGTACGCCAGTCGGCTCCTACGCCTCGACCCGCCGCCGTGTCGGGGCCCGAAAAGATGGTAGCAGAGCGCACTAGCCCGGTTTCTGCACGCCCGCAGACCCGAACCCCAGCCCGGGCCTCCGCTCGAGCGCGACCTTCGCCCACCCCCGGGCACTGTGGGAACCTGCAGGCCCGAGCCCGGCCACGTGCGGGCCGCCGGCCTGAGGCGGAGCGCGCCGAGCCTGAGACACATGTGGCCCCACCGGCTTTCATCCCGAGTCTCCGCACCCCTCACGTGCGCGGGATTCTGGCAGTCTTGGAGGATCCCGGGGACCCCAAAGAGAACTCACCCAGAACAACGCCGCATGGGACCCTAAAGTGAGCAGCGTGGAAAGGCCTGTAGGCCGCAAATGACGTCCTTATATACTCCGTCGTCCGCCAATGGCAAAGAAGGCCAAGCGGAAGAAGGGCGGAGCCGGAGGGCGCGTTGCCGGAAGAGGGCTGCTCCTTCCGGAAGGCGGGCTCGGGGCTTTGGCTCAGACGCCTGGGGCGGATTGCGGGTCGTAAGGGCCGCCAGGTGAGAGTTCGGGAGGCTGTGCCTTAAGAGCTTCCAGAGCAGCAGTCACGCCCCGCGTCTCGCACTAGTTCCCGTCCAGAAGGCGGGCCTGAAGCTAGCCAGCCAGTCAGGGAGCTCTTAGCCGTTTGTGCCTGTGAATTCGAACGCCTCGTCACCTAAGCTGCTCTTTCCTTGCCTGTACCTAGGAAGGTGTCTTCAAGGCAACAAGCCTAAGTGTTCGGTAAACAAAAGCTAGGGAATTTATTTTCATTTTCTGAAGAACATTTAGCAGGACGTAATTCAGATTTTAGATGTTCACTTGCGGGAAGTTTCCCTGAAAAAAAAAATTAAAAGGACAAGACCGCCAGATCATATGTATAAGCCTTATTTTTTTGGTAGAAGAAAAAATCTGTAATATCCATCAATAGGAGATTAGTTGTGAAAAATTGATTCCTGGCCTGACGCAGTGGCTCACGCCTGTAATCCTAGCACTCTGGGAGACCAAGGCGGGCGGATCGTTTGAGCTCAGGAGTTCCAGATCTCCGTACTAAAAATAGAAAAAATTAGCTGAGTCCTAGCTATTCGGGAGGGTGAGGCAGGAGGATCGCCTGAGCCCAGGAGTTTGAGGTTGCAGTGAGCCTTGGTGATGCCACTGCACTCTAGCACGGGGACAGAGCAAGACTCTGTCACAAAAAAAAAAAAAAAAAATTGACTCCAATACAATACAATGCAACTATTTAAAAATAATTAAAATATGTTCTATGATACAAAAAAGAATTGCACATGAGGGTGATTATGGAAAAAAACTTGAATCCCTATGCATTAAAAGATTACTGTAAATAAATACCCAGTAGCCAATTTGTTAATAATTATACAGTAGATCATAACTCTGGCTGCACTTAGAATCACTTGGAGAGCTTTTAAACATCATGCCCAAACCCAAACCAAAAATACGTAATTTTTCAAAATAGTTCCCAGATAATTCTTATGTGCAGCCTGGCAGCTGAGAACCACTGATGTAAACATAGAGAAACTGGGTGATTTTTATCTTTCATCTTTTAGTATTTTTGAAATTTTCTGTGAGGCATACAGGTTGTTTTCAAATTGAACAAAACGTCACTGGAATTTTTTTTTTTTTTTGGTAGAGACAGGATCTCTCTCTGTTGTCCAGGCTCGAGTGCAGTGGCACGTTCATAGCTCACTGCACCCTCAAACTCCTGGTCTCAAGCCATCTTCCTGCCTCAGCTGCAAATAGCTGAGACTACAGGCATGCCCTACCATACTTAACTAATTTTTACATTTTTTTGTAGAGACAAGAATCTTGCTGTGTTGCCCAGGTTGGTCTCAAACTCTGGCCTCAAGCAATTCTGCCTCTGTCTCCCAATATGCTGGGATTACAAGCATGAGTCACTGCACCTGGCCGCCACTGCATTTTTAATAGAGCTGACATAGAAGGAAAGGAGTAAATTTAGTCATCATTGCTTCAAGCTTTCCTAGACACTGCTGAAAATATCTGGAGACATTTTAGTTCTCAAAAAAAAAGAGTCTCCTGTAGTCCCAGCTACTTGGGAGGCTGAGGCAGAAGGATTGCTTGAGCCCAGGAGTTTGAGGTTGCTGTGAGCTAGGCTGACGCCACGGCACTCACTCGAGCCCGGGGAACAGAGGGAGACTCTGTCTCAAAAAAAAAAAAAAAAAAAAAGAAATGCATTTAGCCTTAATTCTTTTTTTCAAAGCAATCTAGTGAGGCATTCATGTTTTTATTTTCTAATTAATTTTTAAGATTTTTCCTAAGTGTTAAACATTTTTATTGAATCACTTTAACTCTTTAGCAAAGACATAATTAAACAAAATAAAATAAAATAATATCTTTGGTGATATTTTCCTAAACATGACCATTTACTACCATTAAATTTAAAATAATCAATGCCATGCAATAAATTTTATTGAAATTTTTATTCATGAACCTGGTGACCATCAATTTAATGAAATGAATATTATTGATTTGAGTATTAAGAAACAAAATATATATAATAATATGAATACACTTCTTCATGTGTGGAGAGATAAAAAGAAAGGGCAAAAAAAGATACACAGAGATATTTTTGTTGCTTATCTATAAAGCAGTAAGAGATATATTTAAAAGTAATTAAATTAATTTGAAGGAATAACCAATTAGTAGCTAACATAATTTGACAAATCTGAATTTCTTGGTAATCTGTCAGATTTTGGCAAATCTACTTGGCGTAATTAAAGTTTATGCATGTAGGCTGCACTCAGTGGCTCATGTCTGTAATACCAGCACTTTGGGAGGCCAGGAGTTCAAGACCAGCCTGGGTAGCATAGGGAGAGGCTGTCTCTACAAAAAATAAGAAAAACATCCAGCCGTGGTGGCACACACCCGCAGTGCCAGCTACTTGAAGGCTGTGCCAGGAGGATCTCTTGAACCCAGAAGTTCAAGGCTACAGTGAGCTATGATCATGTCACTGCACTCCAGCCTGGGAGACACAGTAAGACCCTGTCTAAAATAAATAAATAAAGTTTATGCATGTAGAATTTGGTACAAACTCCTGTCCCTTGACTACGTCCTTTATGTGAGACACAGCCCTGCCACCCCCGTAAAAAGAATAGAGGGAGAATTCCTTACATCAATGGGTGAGTGAGTCAAGAACTTTACACAAGGCAAAATAGAGAATGGTAGTTATTAGCTGAGGTTTGTAAGCCAGAGAAGGGGTTAAAATAGTCCTCTTATTAAATTAACGTTCATCAGATTTTATGGATGACACGATAAATCTTTTCATACCTAGTACAAGTTTGTTAATTCAAATGAAATAAATAATACAAGGCACATGAGTGTGATCTTGAAAATTTAAATGGAATAAATACGCTAAAAGAAGCAGAAGTGTGAATATATCGAGGACAGAATCAAGAAGCAGGCTGTATCAGGTGGAAACAGTTACTATTATGTTGATTTGGGCCCATGTTGGAGATGGAAGCTCTGGTGGAATCCTAGTTTCTCATTTCCAGGTGAAAAATATAATCTCTGATGAGCAAAGAATAGCTTATTGCAATACAAAGGCATCCATTTCCCTTACAAAAAATGACTCTAGACAAAGGGTTATTACAATACGTATAGCTCTACCTAGATGCCAACACACAGGCCAACTGATTAGTTTAAGCAGACTATCCTGTGAAGGAAGCCTGGGAAGGTTCAAGGTGCTGGTCAAGCTGGCTGGTGTGGGCGAGGTGGGATGCTGTAGCTGGCCTGGGGGAAATAAAGTATATCATCCTGTAGCCACAGAAAAAGACTCAGTTAGGGTTAGAAGTGATCTTATGTCTCTCAGCCTTTGCTTAATGTTGTGACAACACATGTCTTCATTCTTGTAAATCAGCTTTGATTTTTCTCTAGTTAGAATTCTAAATTTGGGTTGTCTCCCATGTATGGAATTAGAATAATTTATGAAAATATAATCTGAATCAGCAACAGAAAGTGTATACAGTGGGGAGTTTGATAGAATATATAGCTTAAATGAAATCACAGACAGAAATAAGATTTAAATTTTTCTAAAATAAACATGTCCAGAATACAAAGAGTGTGATAGGGTGAACCTAAAGGAATGCTTCTTTGAATAATGCATATCTGTTTAAGTTGCAAACCACCTATTCTATACTGACATTTTCTTGAAGGAAATGGCAATGTGAAAGAACCTACTGTGGTAGCAGATTTATAAGTGTTTGCAAATATTTATCTACATACAGTTTTGTTTCCCCTCATCTCAGGAATGCATATCCCATCCTATTAATATTGGGCTTAATTAGTGTCATATTCTGTTCAATGGGATGTAAGTGGATTTGACATACAAATCATCTGAGCAGAAGCTTTCATTGTGATTGTGGGGTTTGTCTTAATCTCTTGCGAATCCCCACTGCCAAGAAAATAGGATGTCCTAAGTGGTGTTCTCTCTTTTAGCCTTTGTCTTAAAATGGAAGAATGTGGAGCAGAGGCAAACAGCATGAATCAGAGCCATGGTAGTCACAGGTAACCTGCAGTCACCAACACTGTACTTAGGCAAGGAATAAATGTGTATTATTGTAAAACACTGTGAGTTTTGGCTTGTTTTTTTAGCAGCAAAACTGATAATACAAGTGAGTACTTAAACATTGGTTAAATAAATAAATAAATATCTCTCTTAAAAGTCTTATTTAGTAAGAGAAAAACAAAAAAAAATGCCGTATAAATTACTATTTTATTTTTTAAAAATATTTGACTCTATTGAGTTCTAATAACTTTCTTTACATTACAATTCTTGAATAATGGTTGTTCCAATTTTAATTATTAGTAGGACTTTAATTATAAAGGAATGGAGAAGCTATTCAAATAGTGACCAATTTTTCATAAATATTGTGGCTCACTCATGTAATGAGAAATGTACTATTTACAGAGAGAGAACATTCAGATATTTCTTCACTACAAAATTAATGAAATAGGAATACATGCTATGGCAATATTAGCCTTATTTCCAATATTTATCAACCTACCATGACTTCTAATTAGCTTTGAAACCCAAAGTTGAATAAATGTCCTTCAGGAGAGTGATGAGCATATGCAGATTCACATTAACGACTACCTTATTCACTAGTTAAAGACATTATTCAAGTCACCTCCAGGCCGATTGTAAACTCAAGCAAGTTTTCTAACTTTAAAATTATACAGACACACACTTACAATGCCTAAATTCAAGTCATATCATAGTTTTTTGGATTAAAAATATTTAAATTGGAAGATATTAAAGAAATCCAGTCAAAATCCAATACAGATTATTAGAACATGAGCAAGTCAGGCAATTGGCATTAATCTGAACAAGGCCTGGGATCTTGTTCCAGTTTCATTATTTGCATTAATTATGTATTGGCAGTTTATTTTTTATGCATGAGAACTGAGAGAAATACCATTCTTACTGTGTATCATAATTGTCATTTCAGAAGTGAAAAACGTTTCACAGCAAATATTGTGAAAGATTAGGAGGGCCACTTTAGCTTTATGTTTATTTGATTGTGTTTAATCTCATTTTTCCAAATTCATTGCTAAACTGATATGCAAAACTATTATTTCATAAATTCTACTTTTCCATATGTTGAATGAAGATGGCACTGCGCATATTGGAATTAGCTTCCTATTTTCAAAAAATTTCAAAGCCTGTGATTTATTTTTTTTAAATATACCTTTCCAGATGTCATTATCTTCAACCATAAGATAACAACATTGAAAATATGTCATTAAAATGTATCCTACCTGATTTGAAGAGGAAATAAATATTCAAAGAAGTTTCCCAAGTAATCCTATTAAAACAGAGTTTGTAAGGAAACATTTTGCATGCTCTTGAATCTTTGAAGCTCATGATGGTTGTAAGCCATGCCATGACTCTGTTGTTAAATTCTCCCAAAGCAGTTAAAGCTAATGGCAGCAACAAATGAGATGCTGTAAATCCAGGAAACCATCAGCCTGCTTAATTCCTGAGGCATAAATTTTAATCATTGAAATGGAATTTTTTTCTATTTCCTTAGCTAATCTCACTTTCCTTTGTTTTTCCCCAAGAGGATTTGATGTTTTGTTAAGAACAAAATCAATTACAGTACAACTGCAATTTATAAAGGATTTAACACTAGACAGAGTCACTAAGATGAGAAAAAGGTGTTTCATGTTTCACCCTGTGTTTTAAGCAAAAGAGTCTCTCTCTTTCATTTGTTTTGTTTTGCTTGTTTCTTGTATTTCCATTGAGGGATTTGGCAAATGAAGCACATGAACTGACATTCAGTTGGGGAGTTATTTCCTGAATTCCCTTTACTCCCACCTTTGGAAGCTAGAAAACAGTTTTGTATAATTTATATGATTTAATCAGAGTTCATATATGGACTATATAGATTTGTTTTGTCAAATGTAACATTGAATTTTCTCCATTTACATTCCTTGTTGAGTTTGTTAAAAGTGCAGTTTTCTAGGCCTTTACCATAGCACATTGAATCAGAATGTGTGTTTATATAGCCCATGTATCTGAATATTTAATAAGATCCTCAAGTGGTTCTGAAGTTTGAGAACCATTGGTATGAATGAAAAAATAGCCAAATAAGTAGAGTTACTTATTTTTTTCACCCTTTCATCCTCATTTGATTTTTTTTTCTTTCTTCAATTTGATTCCCTATATCTTCAAAATTGAGCTTCACCTTTCATCAATAGAATTACAGCACTGCTGGGTAAACCTGAAATAAATTAAAATGTGTCCTAAGGTATTAAGCTCTTTTTTTCTCATTTCATTGAATTTGTTATATTTGTTATGTTTCTAAATAGGAAATTCATGTGGTCATTTTGTAGATTAGCATACTTGCACTTACAGGATATCATATTTAATGACTGGAGAAATTATCTATATTGGACTTTTATGGAGAATCTAAGGTCCTTTCTTACAAAAGACTAAAGTTAATTTAGTGAGAATTCAAACAGGATATCTGAAATGATCAATATCTAGGAACCAAATCAAAGATTCAATACCCTTCACAGTAGCAACAACAACAACAAAAATAAAATACCTAGGAATATATTTAACAAAGTAGGTAAAAGACTGCTACGGGGAGAACTAGGAAACACTGAGGAAGGAAATAGCAGAGGACACAAACAGGTGGAAAACCACACCATGCTCGTGGGTCGGCCGAATAAACATTGTTAAAATTGTTAAAATGTCTATACCAACCAAAGTGATCCATGACTCAATGCAATTTCTACTAAAGCTTTTCATTTTTTCTCCACAACACTTATTTAGTCTTTCCTTCCTGGGTGCATAGATATAAAAAATGTTGTTAGCAAGTATGCTAAAATGGGATAATGTATCTGAAAGTGAGTTTTATACTGTTAAGCACCTTATAGATATAATAATATATTATTATCATCATCATTATTACTATTACTGATGTAACATCTCAAACAAAGCACAGAACCTCAGATGTGATTTGACAAGTACAGACTTGAGGCACAAGAATATTATTATTTAGTGCAAATGTTTAACTTGCACTAAATTCTAGCCGCTATTTTACAATATTGACTTATACTGAATTCATGGTTAACAAAAATATCAAGGGGAGGGAGTGTTTGTGTGAAAGCCAGACATCTTCTAGTCTACATTTCTACAATTGATTTTTTTTTAACATGCACAATTGTATCTCAATCTGGTAAATTGGAAAAGTGAGCTGTTTACTTATGACTGAAGGCCTGACTTGGTAACCCACCATGACAAGAGCCTTGAACTTGTACTTGTCAGTTGTTTATTCTCCATTGAAGAGCATACACTGCTGCTGAACTTCTAGTCTAATAAAATGGTGTGTTGTAAACATACATATAACACCCTCACCATATTTTCCCATGGTTCCCCACGTCCTACCCCATTGCCCTTTGCCTTCAAGCAGTTTATTTTATAGTTGGCTAAGTCACTAACCTTGAAGAAACTTTCAAATATTTCTTATATTTTACACACATAATGCATAAAAAAATCATATTAAGTGATTTTACCTCCTCTTCTATTGCTATGTCTTATTTAAGACCTTAACTACCCCATAACTTCACCCAGTAAACAATCAGTAAATCCCGACCAACCCACTTATTCTCTGGCACACTATTGGCCAAAACTAAACTTTCAACAGAATACTTTCTTCTGGGTCACCTAACATCTGGATATTTTGAAACACATGTATATTTATTTTTGACGTACTATCCTGAAATAACATAGACAAAACCTGTCACTGTGACTCTGTAATAAGTACACAGAAACAGAAAGAATCTGGGAAAACAAAAACCTAAATAGAATTAGAGTTGGAAATGTCATACATAGTTTCACTGCTTAAAATTATTTTGAAATAGATAGACCTATGTTAAAAAATAATTATAAAAAGTATGTCTAATGGACTGTGCATACGGACTTTCTTCCAAAGAATACAATATGGGGCAGGGTGGTAACTTTATATAGGAGAAACCTGAGAAGTAGCACCTGAGCTAGGTGTTCAAAGTCACCATCAGTAGTGGTAAGTCACATAGATATTATTCAAAGAAGCATTCCTTTAGGTTCATCCTATCACAATCTTTGTATTCAGGACATGTTTATTTTAGAAAAATTTAAATCTTATTTCTGTCTGTGATTTCATTTAAGCTATATATTCTATCAAACTCCCCACTGCATACACTTTCTGTTGCTGATTCAGATTATATTTTCATAAATTATTCTAAGTCCATACATGGGAGACAATCCAAATTTAGAATTCTAACTAGAGAAAAATAAATAAGGATTACAAAGAAAAATGAAATCTCTCATCAGGCATAACATACGGAAGCAAATGTCTTGATTAGTAAACTGCATTGCTATTTGTCTTTAACACTAATCTTTGTAGGGTTTGCAGATGTAGCTGTTCTTCCAATACTAATTCTTTAAGTAAATAGTACAATTGATATTAACAGAGCCACTTAAAACTAAGGCCAATAAAGAATGAATCTTAGTTACCAATATTTGCCTATAACAAAATTACATAAATGAAGATAAGTAATGTCAGTGGCTATAACAGATCAACTTCTGAGTCTCAGTGGGTTAACACATAGAAGCTTATTTCTCACTTTTATGAAATGCAATCATACTTCCTGGTTTGTATATAGACTTTTTTAATGCAGTCTTTTAGGGTCACAGGGTTCCTCCATATTTGGGCTCTAATTCTCCTAAGCTAAGGCTCAAAGTCATTCCATTCAGCCACAGATATAACACAACAATCACATGGCAATGATTTATGTGGACCAGGCCTAAACATGGGATGTATCATTTTCACTCAGATTTCACTGGCTAAAACTCAGTCACATGTGATCATACCTAACTTCAAGGAAGATTGGGACATTTATTCTAGTTGTACATGCAAAAAGGAGGGGATTCAGGTATTCTCCTATCTCAGTTATATGAATAAAGAATTAGCCTATTTTTTAAAGGCCTTAAATATATCCTATTATAATGAGATAGTTTGATTACAAAATTGGCCTCAATTATTCCCCTCCCATTATCTATGCCCTTGCGATACAATATTGTAACGCTTCCCATTAAGAAGTGGAATGGGTGTTTATTTTCTCTATAATCAGTTGTACAGATGTAAAGTTTTGCATGGATAATATTTTAAAAATTATATTATATTATATTAATAGTACAGACAAAGGGAGATGAAAAAGGGGTTGGTAGCCACAGAAGGTCACAAATCAATGTTTTCCCTGTATCAAAGTTTGCAACTATTCAAATGAAAATAAAAAAAAATTGAAGACTTAGACATTACCACCAATTCATTTATAAACTCATTGAAAGATAGGAACAAAATCAACTAAATATATAATAAACATAAATCGTAGAAATATTTGCATCCTTCACGTAGAGAAACTGGCTTATAATCTGCTTTTCTTTCCCTATGTTAGACTGCCTTAATATAAAAAAGTAGGTCTATTGAACAAACCAGAACTGTATCTAATAAGTCCCAACAGTAGTGTGGCATTCCTGCAAATACAAACTAAAACACAAAGAGCTGCTAAATAATATTGCCTTAGGGATTGGATTGGCAGAAATTCTGCCTTATTAAAGTAACATTAAAAGTTAATTTAAAAGTCCCAACATGCAATTTTATTCAATACCCAATATAGTAGAAATAAAACCCATTTCTACTCAGCTACAATATTCGATACTATGTGGGCTTACGTGACTAGATGTTGGCCGATTATATTCTGATAAAATAATGAAAATATTTCATTTCAAAATGACTTTTTAAGTTATACACAGTTACAGTTCTCTATTTTAATAGTATAACTAAAGATAATAATGTTCTTATTAGGCATGTAAAAGATATCTAATAGAATTATTCTCTTATAACATGTAAACATCAACATAAAATAATAAAAATGACAGAGTCCCAATGGAAAATTTTAGGAGTCAGTTATTAAAGGATAGACATGGGGGAAAAAATTTTTATTTATGAGAAACATAAACCTCACCCAATGGCCAAATCAAACAATATTGGGTCAAATATAATAGATTAACCCGTCAACAAGTATTTGAACTGAATTTCTGTATTATTTACTATTTAGCACTCTACACATGCTATTAAAGACACAGATAGACATTACTGTCAATTTATAACCCAATTAAAAGATAGGAACAAAACACATTCAAAATGTTTTTTGAATGCCATGTCTTGAACAAAACTTGGTGTGAAATAAAACCATTAGATGGTCCTGCTCTCAATGTCAGTATAATCTTAGGAATAACATAAAAACCAGTAAAGGAATTATTTGATTACAAAATCATAAGACATCAACAATGTGTGTTATTAGAATGTAGAATTCAGCTAAAGTGATTAGAAATGAGTTTTCATTTTGATTGGATCAGGAAGAAAGAAAAGAGGATTGTATCAGTCAGGAAACTGATTGGCAGGAAACAGATGCCACATTCAAATTCAGCATTGAGTAGAGAGAGTGCATTTATAATGATGTGAGCGGGATTAGGGAAAACCAATATGAAATGGTGTAATACTTTAGAGCTAAAAATAGAATGCTATTACTGCTCCCAATAACAAGGAAAGGGAACAGCATTTAACTAGAAAGAGAAAAAGTAGACATGGTTGTGATAGAGAACTACCTATTAGGAGACTGTAGTCTTAAAAAGATAGAGAAAAAAGTACCTTAAGCATGTTCTCATTTCTGTTGGTACCTTTCATTGGTCAAAATCACTGAAAATTGAAGGACAAAGGAGACTAGTGTGGTTCCAAAAGGGTGAGCATCCCAGGATGGACAGGATGGACAGGAGTGCAGGGTGGGTATAGAAGAGGAAATGGGGACTATATGATGCAGACATCAATGTTGGTTATAGATGCATCTTAATGTTGACAGGCTGCTATTTTAAAATATACGGAACGTCACCTAGAGCTCTTTCTCATAAACAAAACAAGACTAATGTGAGCCAGATTATTTACTATTGATAAAAATAAATATTGTCAGCATCCTAGAACTCCTTGTATGCCCCTCTCTAATCGCAGTCATAACCCCAATCCTGATTTTGAGATAATTTCTTTTTTCTTTCAATATTTTATTACCTATGTACTTATCCTTATATATGACAGTTTAGCTCTGCTTGTTGGAGAAATGTGTGTAATTTAAATTATTCCATTTGTATTCTTTTAAATCTGGCTTCTTATGCTCCACATTTTGTTCAAAAGATTCATCCATGTTACCTATAGAAATAGCTTAGTCATTTTCACTTTTGTAAATTATTCAATATGCTACAATTTGTGTGTCTATTTATACACATTTGGTTTGTTTCTGGCTTTTAGCTATCATAAAAAATGACACTCTGAGCATTTTTGTGCATAGATACTGATGGATATTTTCATAAGCTTCCCTGGAATATAAACCCCAGGTCATAGGATTCATATAGCTTTGTTTTTATTGGATGATAGAAAGTATTTTCTAAAGTAGTTGACAAATGTATACTTCTACCAAGAGTGTCTAAGGGTTTCCATTGTTTCACATCCATACTAACATGTTATTGCCTAACCTCAAATTTTTGTCACTTTAGTGGATGTGTAGTTATCTCATCTTTTGATAAACATAAACTCTTGGGTGAAAGGAACCAAGATTTTGGACCAGAGACATCAGAAGCGAGAGCATTTTAGTACGAAGGAGAAGTTTTAGATGAAAGAGAAAAGGCAGACAGACAAACAATGATCAGATGAGGATCTGAAGGCAGGCTGCCTGAACCTATAGTAGATTCCATGGGAAAAGGTGGTGGAGCAGAACTGGAAGGAGAAAGGTATCAGTGGAGATTAAGCCACAAGAGGTTTGGAGTCCAGTAAGAAGGGTAGGTAGAGTGGTTTGTTTCTCCCTCCCTCACATCTCTGACAGTTGGATTTCTGAGCTGCTGGAAAGACCTTCTGCCCACATGAGCTGAGAGACTGCTGCCACTAGTGAATGGAGAGCTTCCTACCCCATAGACCCAAGCTAGATAGCAGGCACCATATTGCTTCTCTATCCACTGTGCACCCTTGTCTTCCTCAGTGGGCGTCAACTCCTCAGGTTCCTTCTTGCTTGTCCCCACACAGACATTTGCCAACTCTGGCACAGACTGAAGGAGTCCTAGGGGTTCAGTGGATCTCAGGTGATCTGCATGACTCCAGAGCCCAGCAATTCTGGGTGGACTACCACCCTGAGACAGAGTCAGAGATGATCAGACTGAGGACTTTTCTCTACCCAGACATTTTTTATCCCCTTTCCTTCCCCCACCAGCCACTGACAAGAGACACAATTGAGCCACCACACAGAGGCTTCCACAGGGAGCAGAGCTCAGACCTTACCTTTTGGAGTCCTGCTATGGACTGAGGGGTGCCCACATTGTGAGCTCCGTGTACTCTGGCCCTTCTACTGCTGTTTTCCTGGTGGCCCCATCAGAGTGGGACACACCTCTAGGTGGAGGGACAAGAAACCAGCCTGGACACCCTATGGGTAACTTGGGAGCAGCATCCTTCTTACTGGTATGGGTAGGGATTGATCCCCAGGGCACCAGGGGCAGGCCTCCAGCAAGATTCCATACACCTAGGTCTCAATCGAATTGCCTGGGGGCACGGAGGAGATATTTGTGAATTGGTCTCAGAAGGAGTGGGTATCTGCATGGGCAGATCAGGAGGGAGAATGCAGTGTGGGTCCTAGCTGTGGTGTGCTCATGGGGTACCTTCCTCTCCCAGGAGGGCTGTGCTTTCTGCTCAGGGCAGGATACTGGGCAGGAAACTTCCTGGCCTGCATCACAATTCTGAGGGAGCTCAACTGGCTTAAGGTCCTGCCTGCTGGCAAAGGCCCAGGAGAAACCATGGAAAAGGGGAGAGTGGAAAGGAGTGAGGCCTGTTCTAGACTGCTGAACTGCAGGTCTCAGACTGCCCCACCTCCACCCACAGGCTTTCTGATTAAGTCCACTTCAGCCCCTTCCTGGCAGCTTCATCCAGACGTGAAGGACAGACCTTTGATGCCTACTAAAACAGATCCCTTGCCATCAAGTGTGGAGCTTGAGGACAGGCTCATACATCCCAGCCCTATCCAGCCTCATTCCCCAACCACCTCTGTTATGATGGAGAATAAGGACTCACCTGGAAGTTTCAGGGCCCCACTCACCACCTGGGGCATTAGAGTGCTTCTTCTCATGGGTTAGAGGTGGTCACAGGACCAAAAACAACATTGCAACTTGTTCCTTCTGCCAAGTGCCACCTACTGACAGGGGGGTCAATTTGCACAAACTTTACATCATTTACTGAATCAATCATACAGGGTAGGGTTGATTTCTGCCCACAAGTATCACCTATTGGTTCAGAAATTAAACAGGGAATATTATTATCTAAACAAAAGAAATTCCAAAAGTAAGAAGCAGTAGCTGCTCCAGATGAGAAGAAATCAGTGAAAGAACTCTGGAAGTATGAGAAATCAGTGTGAAAGGACACTCCCAAAATGGAATACCAGCTCTCTAGCAATGGATACCAACCAAAAGCAGAATATTGAAATGAGAGATGAAGAATTTCCAACATGGATTATAAGGAATCTCAATGAAATATAAGATAAAATAGAAACTCAACACAAAGAAACCACAAAAACAATGCAGGAAATGAATGAACAATTAACTAAAGAAATTGAATTATTAAAGAAAAACAGAAATTCTGGAAATGAAAAATTTATTTGAAGAATTAGAAAACATAGTGAAAAGTCTTAAGAATAAGTCAGATCAGGCAGAAGAAAGAATCTGAGAGCTTTAAGAAAACACCTCTCAATTAAATCAATCAGTCAGAGACAGAGAAGAAAAATAAGAGGAACAAGTAAAGACTACAAGAAATACAGGATTATGTAAAGAAGACTAACATAAGAATTAGGCATCCCCGAGGGTGAAAAAGAAAAAAAACACACGGGCTGGAAAACCTACTTGAGGCAATAATTGATGAAAATTTCCCTGGCCTTGCTCAAAGGACTCCTGTGATATTGATGGCAAAGAGGCTAACACCTCAACACATGGTCATCACACTGGACAAAATAACCACAAAAGAGGTACTCCTATGAGCCTTAAGACAAAAGCAGCAGGTAACTTACAAAGGAAAAAGTATCAGACAAACTGCAGACTTTTCAACAGAGTCCTTACAAGCCAGGAGGGATTGGGGCCCCATTCTCAGCCTTCGCAAACAGAAATAACCAGCCTAGAATTTTGTATCCTGCAAAATGAGGACTTTTGTATATGAGGGGGAAATAAAGACTTTCTCAGAAAAGCAAACATTTAGGGAATTTGTCAGGACAAAACCTGCCCTGCAGGGAAGTACTCAGAATTGGATTATATGTGGATCACCACAATTGACACCCATCAATGTAAAGTCATCCAAAAGCTAAAGGTCAAAGGCCAGATACTGCAATGACCTAGGAACACTTATGCACTGCTGGTGGGACTGCAAACTAGTACAACCTTTGTGGAAAGTAGTATGGAGATACCTCAAAGAACAAAAAGTAGACCAACCATTTGATCTAGCAATCCCACTACTAGATATTCACCCAAAGGAAAAAAAAGACAGTCTATAAAAATGACATCTTCACTTGCATGGGTACAGAAGCACAATTCACAATTGCAAAGATGTGGAAACAATCCAAGTCCTCATCAATAGATGAGTGAATTAATAAAATGTGCTATATGTATTCCATGGACTACTACTCAGCCGTTAGAAAATGGCAAACTATCAATTTTAGAATCCTGGATGGAGTTGGAGCCCATTCTTCTAAGTGAAGTATCACAAGAACGGAAAAACAAACTCCACATGCACTCAGCATTAAATTAGAACCAATTGATCAACACTTATTGTACATATGGAAGTAACATTCATTGGGTGTTGGGCCGGTGGGATGAAGAAGGAAGAAATGGGTAAATTCACACCTAATGGCTGGAGCATGCACTGTCTGGGAGATGGGTATGCTTGTAGTTCTTACTCAGGTGGTGCAAAAGCAATTTATGTAAACAAATTGTTTGCACCCCTATAATATTTTGATATTTAAAAAACTAAGCTCTTAGTTTACTGTTACAGAATTTCTCAAGCAATATGTTATGGTTAAATTATCTCATATCTTGTTTGAGAAATCTTTACCCTGAAAGTCATGGAAATGTTATGCTACATGTCTGAAAATTCTTTTGGTTTTGTCTTTCATGTGGAGGCCTTTAATCTATATGGAATTTTCTCTTGTGTGTGGTATAAGGTCAGTGCATACTTTCCTTATTTTTTTCTTCTGCCTTTTAGATATCTAATTGTTTCTCCTCTGATCTGCTGCCACTCCTGTCATATAGTTAACAATTTATGGAAGTATACCAATGCAATGGAGGATATAATATCTCTAATTCTACCAAAACATCTATGAGCTCTTATTACTTTATGGTAGAAATGAGGAAACAGATTCATAGAGTTAGCATCTTTCCAACACCAAATGACTAATAACTGACAGAGTAAGCATTCTAATCCAGATATCTCTGAATCTGAAAGCAAATCTCTTCCCACCATGACATTCTGATAGAAAAGAACTCTATTTTAGGAAACCATTTCACTGACATCAACTCCTCCTCAATTATGGTTTCTTCCTTCCTTCTTAGCATATGTGTCTGTTTTTCCTATTTCTTATCTGAATTTATTGGTCTTAATCTCTATTCTAATGATCTATAGAATCTGAAAAACTCTTCTATTCAGAAACTGCCAAAGTGCGATTGTTTCTCCAAGCTACTTTTCTCTAAACCTACTGTGTTTCATTTTGCTTTTGAGCTAATTTCTCAAAGTCAGTATGACATTTGGAATGATTATATAAATAGTGGATTTATCTTCAGTAAGTTCCCACCATTTTCTTCCATTATCTCTGTTTTCTCTAGCTTTTCTATGATTCCATATATCTTCCTGGTGGCAATACACTGATTCCTCAGTGTCTTGGGCAAAGTACATGCTAAAGCACTGGCCTTCCTTGTGCAGGGCATCCAGTTACCCTACAGTGGCTGTTTCACTCACAGAAAGCTGCTGTGAGGCCTTCCTGTGCTATCTCTACTACATTTGCTAGTTACATACAACACACACTTAAGTGGTTTTATTTCCATATGCACTATAGGCAAGCAATTGAGCCAAGCTGAGCCAAATATTTTTTACATGACTACTAAATGTTATGTTTAAACCAAGGAATGAGTATGAGGGCTAATCAAGTCAGTAGCTTTGCCTAGAGTTTTTGATCTGGTAGACAGATTTTCTTTTATTTCTAGTAAGAAAATTCCGAGAAGCAAGGTAGAGCTGCAGGTGGCCATGAGTGCTAAAGTGTAAAGAATTTAATCTTCAGAAGAAAGAATAAACCTTTTGTGAAAAGTGAGGCAGAAATCAAGTAGTGATAGAGACTCCTATGTGTTTGACAGCTTAGTTTCAGTTGCTGTGGTCCTAGAACTGTCTTGCTTCCTGTACTTTCAGATACTTGTATTTTTTTAGTTTTTCTGTATATTCCAGAAGTGTCCCTATGATCTTAAGCTAGTTTGAGTCAACTTTTTATCCTTTGCAACCAAAAGTTATGATTAATTTATCAGTGCTCTGGTCCTCCTTCTCTCCTTACTCTCACCATTCTATTGCTCTTTCATCCTTTGCCATATATTCCACTCTTGTATGTCTTTTCCTTCCTCCCTTCCTTCCTTCTTTCTTTCCATCCTTCCTTCCTTCTATGTGGTTAATTTGAAAATATGGTATATTAAGATCATTTATGCTACTAATGGATTTAAATAGATTTATTATTTTCAGAATTTTTTGTACTTTAACACAGAAAAATGACTTAAGAGTCCAAACTAATGATTTCTGAGTATAGTAGAAAGACCTTTGTAGTCTGATGACCTGGTATTTGAGTCTAGTTTTCTCTTAATAGCTGCATAACCTTAAAATTTCACTTGCTTCTGTAATAAAAATGATTGCAATAACATACCTCTTGCCTAATCATCCCTTCTGAAACTCAGTTTGTGAAATCAATTTTAAGATTTTAAATCTTATAAAAATATTAATTAGTTTTAAGATTTTATATTGTGCTAATTCCATGCTGGTATTTCAGATACTGATAACATGGTGAGGGTTATGTTTAGGAAAGATGCCTCTCTATTTTCTTCCTAATGTCATGATGTAGGTGACTAAATCTTCTTCATATTTGAAAGTTAGCACTGGGAACAAGAACTGATTTGGGTCCCATTTTTGAAGAGCCCAGGATAGCTGTGAACTGACATAGATAGTTGTTAGTATTACATTAAGATCTGTGCTCTGAATTCATAGGACAATGACAAATCTGTATAAAATTTACATATCTTGCAAGTTCAGTTTTAATTGTTTCCTTTGGCCAAGAAATATTTATTATTTCATTGTGTTTAGAAGAAAGATATATAAATTGTGTATACTAAGAAAAAATTATATAACACTAATTATTGACTTCATTAAAATGCGACACTTCTAAAATAAAGGACAACTAAACACATGTTAGGATAGGGAAGTTATGATAGGAGTGTCAGAATCCATTTTAAGTCTACAGTTTTCTAAATGTCTAATTTTACCTTGAGGTCACAAGTATGTTCCATATTGTATGTGAAACAGTAAGACTGACCTGTCCTAACACTGTCACAATATTAAGGGTTTCGTGAGTTGAACTCCCAAAGTCTCTTGTGACTTCATTAGCTACTTTCTGTTCTCCTCTGTCAAAAACTCAAAAAGGTAATTCATACGAGTGTGTCATTCCAGGTTATACCCATGGCATAGAGTTATGCTTTCTTTCTGTTTGCAATAGTGCTTCAGGGTAACATTAGCCTTTCTTTTCTTTTTCTGCTGTATTGGTGGTGACTTGGTTTTGTTATTTTGGCTTTGTTTGTTGTTGTTGTTTGGCTTTTTTCTTTTTTACTGACTGACTGTCAGATGGAAATAACAAAAGGAAATGAGGTTAGAAAATAAAAACAGAACCACTTCTTCATAGGAGTTCTGTTGTCTTGAAACAAAGTGAAGAGCAAATTCACCAGCTGCAAGAGAATAAAGACCTGTCACACATACCCTTAGTAATGAAGAGCTCTTCTTTCCTGTAAGATTTACCAAGCAAGCTCTTAAGGTCCATTGAGGGTCTATTATCATTATGATGACAGCTTTAGTAGGGTTAGCCTAAGGGGACATCCGTTGTTGTGCATAAAAACAGAGACCCAGTGTGTGTGTTTCCATCTTTAAAAAGGTTTTACAGCTTCACTTCCCTTTTGTTAGGTTCCCACAGTTCTCAGAGTTAGAAACACATTAAAAATGTCAGTTTCCCTTCATACATGATGATCAATCATTTCAGCCATTTTAACAATTGATACTGACAACTGAAACAGCAACTCACATGGCCCAAAAGATCAGATGTATTATGTTACAGTATAAGTATTCATTACATGTGTGTACATGTATGTGGGGGTGTGTGTAGATCAAAGGTAGATTTTATATATATACAAAATGTATATTTATATATTTAGTACATATTATCTATCTATATATTTATTATGTCTGTATGCTAAATTATTGTTTTTGACTTGAGAACTTCAATAAATTAAATAAAAAATCACACATTACAAATAAACATATGAAGCTTTTTATATCATAGTGATTATATTACCCACTGAATATATTACACACTGAAGGAAACCATGTACTGTATATTTCAATATATTCCATAGACAGCAACACATCAAGGCAAATTAATGCAGAGATATCAATATGTGCCTAGGAGTGAGAATCAACATGACAGGTTTAAGAACCTAAAGAAAACTGTGTATGTTGGAAGAGAGAAAGGTAGACTGAGTGGCAAGAGATGATTGGGAACCACATCATTGAGGACACTATAAACATGATAAGAATTTTTACCTTTAATTTTATCTGGAAAGCAATGGTTTGTGGGACACTATATTGAAGATGGTGGGATTTATAGTAAATAGACAAATCTGAACTATGAAGGCTGTAATATGAAAAACGAATAGGAGAGAGACATGATTGGAGACATAGAAAGCTGTTAAGAAACTGTATCAGGGGTTCAGTCTTCCTTTCACAGACTTTTAATAAAATTCTAGGCTCACAGAAGGTGAGGTGTATTAAGCATGTTTTTCCAGAGAAACGGAACCAATAGGATATGTAGAGAGATGCATATAGAGGGAATACATAGATCTATATGTAGAGAGATATTTATATCTCTAAATAAGTATATATAGACAGGGGAAATATTATGTGAATTGGCTCACACAATTATGGAGGCTGAGAATTCCCACGTTATGCTATCTGTGAGCTGCAGAATCGGGGAAGCCAGTGGTGTAATTCGGCCTTAATGCAAAGGCTTGAGAAACTAGAGAGCTGCTAGTTTAGGTCTTAGAGTTTGAAGGCCCAAGAACTAGGAGCTCTGATGTACAAAGGCAGGAGAACATGGATGTCTTATCTCTAGAAAAAGAGAGTGAATTCACCCTTCCTCTGTTTTTGTTATTGGTGGTGTGTTGTACTCAGGCTTTCAACAAATGGGATGAAGCCTATGCACATTGGTGAGGGCGGATCTTCCTTACTCAGTCCACTGATTCAAATGCCAAACTTTTTCAGAACACCCTCACAGACAAGCCCAAATATAATGCTTTACCACCTTTTGGAGTATTTCTTAACTCTGTCATGTTAATACCTAAAATTAAGCATTACAGAAGGGTAATCACCAATGCTAAACACAAAAAGAGTAAATGTAAGCAAAGGAAGCAGGTCACAGATCTGAAAGCTGAATGCAAACAAGAAAGGGATGCACTGAGATCATGTGACTATATCAGAGCTGTAGAGACCAACTTTGAGCCATTGAAAATAGGGAGAATTTGAACCTGAGCCTTCTGTTTTAAGTCTGAGACTTGGGAAGAAACTAAAATGGTCTCTGGTCCATATCACACTCTTGGGTTTGGGTAGAAAAATCTTTCCAGAGTACACCTCTCAGTTGGGCCCTCATGATTTTCATAGATTAAAATCAAATGTAATTTAAGATTAAACACAAATAATTAAGCTATATGAATGAGAACCAGCAAAAATATTAAAAAGAGAGAAATTTTGACTCAAAGTAACTTAAAATAGTGATTTGCCAAATATAAAACATAACATATTTATGGATAAAGTGTTTAAGGAATAAAGTATAGAATTCCAAAAATGAGCACACAAGAGATTTTTAAAAGTGATCGAGTACATATTAAGAAAAATACAATTAAAATGAAAAATAATGAGTAAAACAGTAAGTTACACATAGCTCTGGGAGGAAGGAAGCAAATAAGAGGATAAATTTAAAGAATCCAATGAGAAAACTGCAAAGATACACAAGGAAATAGGGAGTCAGGAAAAGAAAGGAGGTAAGAATGATGAGGAAATAGCTAATTGGAGTATCAAAAGGAGAAAATAAAGAGAATGGAACAGAGATTACATTTGAATAGATAAAGTCTGAAAATTTTCCAGAAATGATGAAAACAGAAATACTCATATATGGAAGTAACAACAGATAAGAAACAGAATTTATGAAATTGAGATATGAAGAGGAAGGGATGAAAAGGAGGGATGGAGAGAAGGAGAAAAAAGAGAAGGAGAGAAAAGATAGAGAGAGAGTTCACAACTAAACATATTTCAATAAAAGCAGGCAGATGATCTACCAAGGCAGGTAATGAGATCAATAACACCTGTCTTGTTAGCATAAAGGGAATCCACAAGATTGTGGAAAAATATACTCTAAATGCTGAGAAGAGGGAGACGGTCAAATTAGACTTAGGACTTCCAGAAATCAGGCAAAATAAATTTATTTCTATATAAACAAAAGATTTTTATCATTAACACATCCTCACCATGGAAAACTGATGAGTGATCTATTATGAAAAAGGAACATTACTCCAGAAAATTTAGATGAATGCGGAACAGAATAATGAGCCAAAGCATAGGTAAACACGTGGATAGATGCACGTGTTTCATCAAAACACATGTTGAGTATCTACTATGTACTGGGCAGAGTTCTAAGCAAATAAAAAACAATGCTATATTTTTGGAGCTTACATTATAGTGTGGAAAGACATGATTAATAAAATAAATAATAAATATATGTCATATCATTTGTTTTAGGCAAAAATTGTTATTCATATAAGTAAAAATAATAATGCCAAATTTATGAGGTTAAAATTAATTTAAAATAGGGCACCAATATATTCTATACATCAAGAAATAATTCAATCACATTTTTTCCTAAGGTCCTTGCCTCTTTCAGAGTGTGGAATTAATGTGCAATAAATTTTAGAATTTGTTAAGTATATATGGTAAGGTTTCAAGGTTAACTGAAAAAAAATAGTTGCTAAACAAAGGAAGAAATAGAATAAGAAACTATAAACATACAAATCCAAAGAAACTATGATTGAGGTCTAGGTAAACAATGTAAGTATTTTAATCTAGTGTAATAATAGCCAGGATAGAAAAAATCGAACAAATTCTAGAAATATTTAAAGGCAAGAAAGATGGAATGGAGTAATGGACTGTAATACAAAGTGTACAGAAGAAGAAAAAGTCAAAGAAAAAATACAGGTTTCTGGTCTGGTGTTTGGGGTGGATGGAGAATCATTTGTTAGAATGAAAAAAAGCAATTGGAGGAAGATGCTGGTAATTTCTATTTTGTTTTGGAAGTCTCGCTGTCACTGTCAATGAGATATTCAAGTAAATGGCATACGTTTATGTGCAGATAGTGGATCTGTAAGTCATGAAATGTACGCAAGCTTGAGTTATGGATTTGGCATCTAAATTCATGGCATGACGTGCATTTCTTGTCTGAACCGCCCCTCCAACTGTTGAGATTATTTTTCCTGCCATTGTCTTTTTCCTGTTTATTTGTTTATTTTCCAACCTTTCCTGTTTATTTTTCTCTTCTACATTCAGCTCCTTCCCTTAATTGCACCTTAGCAGGTTAGCAATTGCAGGAGTACTATTGGTGCAAATGAGGTGAAATGCCCATCACTGGATTCAGTAACTTTTGTAAAAATGTAAATGCAGATATCTTTAGATCCAGTAATTACACTCCTAAAAAGCATTATTAAAAATTCATACATGTAAGCAAATGTATATGTATGAAATGTTTACGTCACATTTGTTTATAATAGCTAAAAATAAGAAAAAGCTACCTTTTATGGGTAAAGGTTAGTTAAATGCTTAGGGCACATTTGTGTAGGGGAATATTAATAGTATATAGTGGTTTAAAAAAATTGATGAGCAACTTCAAGGCTTGAGATTTTATTAGTAACATATCTGCCACCAATTAAATTTAGTCATCAAAAATAAAAATAAAAAAATCTTCACCCTATTGATTTTAAATGTTTCTTTATACTTAGAGTTATTTTTGAGTTTTGGTATCCTAAACAGGCTTTGATTGAATCTGTCCTTTGCTTTTTAAACAAGGAATCTCTCATAAAATAGTATGCTATGCCTTTAAAATACAATTGTTTTAAAATACAATACTTGCCAAATTTTAGTGCAGACCAAAAGAAACGGATTCACATTTTATCAATTTGAAATGCTGAAACATTTTGAATATAGTTATCCTATGTTTTGATTTTATTTGGCTGTGACGGTTTATCAAACTGCAAGAAAATATGTCTTCATGAACACACCTTAAATGAGCTAATGAAAATTACTATAAACTGTTTACATTTTTGTAAATTTGTTGTTTATTTATCATTTTATCTTAGTTCACCATCTCTCATAAACTCACCTTTGCTTTCTCGAAATTTGTCATTACAATACAGAAGCTTTGTTGACATAGTTACTGTGACTCCTCATTTAGCATGGATCAGTGTCAGGATGTAACAAAAGGCATTATTTTGGGAATTAGGCAGAACATTATGATCCAAGTAGTTTTTATAAATTTTCTTATTATTCTTATATTTTGTATATTTTACAAACAAGCATGAGCATCACACACACACTGTCTCTACTACACCTCCTTGAATTCTATCCAAATGTTATAGGGTTAGAAATCATGTGAGCAAGATGAAAGGCTTCCATTATTACTCACCTTTTACTTCTGGAAATGTACGCACCCTCTTTTCTCTTTCCCTTTCACCTACCCTCCAAAAGAGGAGATTTAGAGAAAGGAGTTTACTAACATCCGAATATCTTCCGGAATGACAGAGAAATTAATAGCGGATGTTCGGAGTAGGGTGCATATGTGGATGGCTCAGGCACATGCTATAAATTAGAAGAGCACTAGGAAAGTTCTTACATCCAAATCACCTGGCCTTTCCTGTTCTCTGTGAATAAGATGAAGTCTGCTGGGAATAGAATTCATTATCAAAGCAAAAGTTTATATTAAATAATAGAAAAACCCTTTGGAGCCTTTGGAGAGGAAGTGCATGCCTTAAACCCAAAGGGCATAGATCGTCCGGGAGCACTGAGAGTTGTTACATTGAAGAAGGAAAAGGCATGGGAATGTAAACTTCGTCCTGATCTAGCAAGAGTAAAGTGAAAAATATGTGGATGTAGCCTCACCTTAGAAGAACTGGAATCTTGAGATGGGACAAGACTTACCTAGCAGAAAAATAAACAAATTTAGCTTCAAAGCCCCTGGGTTTTAGCTGGGACTGGAGGGACAAAAAGTGCAAAGTGCTAAAGCCAAGAAACTGAAAGTATTCTGCAGTTAATTCTGAACTACAGATGAATTTTCCCAGAGAAAATTGTTTGAATTATGCTTTTCATCTAATATGTCCCCAATTCCCTGTTCTTTTTATTAACCTCCACTTCCAGGTAATAAAATTTAATAGAATTCTAATAGGGACTCCAAATATCACTTTATGTCAGGATATTAATGATTAATAATCTTAGTGTCTAGTAAAAAAAGAAAAAAAGAAAAATGGAGAGAATAATGATATTTAAAAACTAAATAGTATTTTCAATTCCAAGTAAAGATTTTACCACTCTTTTCTGCCTAGAATATCTTTCCCTCTGATACTCTGTCACCTTTTCTTGCGAGCTCTCCCTTACTTCCTTAGTAAAGTTCAGTGGCTCTCGTGTCTTCTTCTGTGCCTTTAGTAGCTCTTACCATAATGTAATTTTGCAAATCTTTCTCCTTACTCAACTACATGCTCCTTGAGGGCAATCACTATGTAATGTTTTTTGTTTCCCATAGCCCAGAACATTACTTGGAATTTAGTATTTGTCGAATGGTTGCACAGATGAATAAATTAGTGAATTTTTGCTATTCTGTTGGTTTGTCTGTTTTTTTTCCTTAGGGCTCTTCATTATGATTTGAGTTCCCTAATTTTTTTTTTTAAAAAAGCCTGATTAGATTTCATAAACTCTAATTTTCTTCCTAATTTAGTATTTTCACTTCTTCTTCAATGGTTAATTAGAAATATGGCTCCTTTAATTTTGCATAGCACAGGAGAAAACAGTACAGTTCTCTTCAAATTGGTGAAGAGAGTGTGATTTAATGACAACAGGCACACTTGAGTGGTTAGTGAAAGGAGATTCCCAAACATTTAATGAGCAGTTTAGATGGCCCTGAAGTGTTTAATGTCTGGAATTTCTTTTTCATCATTAATTCAACTATTAGGTCATTAAATATGAAATGTCTGATTTCAAATCAAAAGTGTAGTTTATTACATCTCAAACAAAAAGCAGTACAATTAAACAAAGTATGCGCCCAAACCATCTACTCAGTTTTGCCATCTTAATGGTAGCGTGTTTATGCCAGTACTGAAGAAGCCTGGAGAGCGGGTGACTATGAAATTGCAAAAGGTGCTTTCCACAGCTTGTTGAGAATTGAGTATTTCTCCTTGCAAAAAAGTGGTTCAAAACCTAGAAAAAGTGTGGTCAGTTGGTGCAAGGTCTGGTGAATAAGGTGAATGACAGAGGGTTTCCAAGTTCAGCCTCTGTAGTTTGAGCAGTGTTGTTTACGTGACATGTGGTCAAGCATTGTCTTGCAAGGGGATCGGCCTGTCTCTGTTGACCAGTCTTGGCTGCTTAATTGCAAGCATCCTCACCATTTCATCAAATTGGTTGCAGTAGTCATTGTTGTAATAGATTGACCAAGTTTCATGAAACTGTAGTGGATAATGCCAGATCTGGACCACCAAACAGACGCCATTGGGTTTTTTTTTTAATGAATATTCAGTTTTGGACGCTGTTTTGGCACTTCATCTTTATCCAACAATTGTGCTGAATGCTTGTAATTGTCAAAAAGAATCCATTTTTTCATCACATCTAAGAATACAGTATAGAAATGGTTTGCCTTTATGTCACGACAGCAAGGAAAAGCAAGCTTCGAGATGAGTTCGATTCTGATGCTCATTTAACTCATGAGGAAACCATCTATCCGGCTTTTTTACATTGCCAATTTGTCTCAAATGGTCCAATATCATTGGAATAGTAATGTCAAACCTTGCTGCTAATTCGCATGTAGGTTGAGATGGATACTATCATTGAAAATTACTCCCTGAGAGGAAAGGGGATAGAGAAAAACATAGGGGAATTAGGATATATTTTCTTGAGAATGTACAGAAGGTAGAGAAAAAAAAAACATGTGATTAAGTTGGCAGAAATTCCTAGTTACGTAAATGATGAGAATTAGGTATCTTCTGCTTTTCACTCTCAAATTGAGAGCTCGATATTGGCATAGTGTGTCCACCCTGGGTGGCCTATGATAGAAACAGGATTTATTAGCTGTGAGTCTGTTCCTAATCATAGATACCACCTCTTCCCCACCCGAAGCTACTGTCGTTGAATTATCTCAGTGGTTCTCAGTGACAGGTAAGAGCAAATTTAAGGGACATGAGAATCTGTAGAGCTAAGCCTTGGAAAAGACAGTCATCAGTGTAGGAAGCATGGGGAAGTTCTGCTACCCTGAAGGGTAACTTCCATTTACTGGAAGATTATGTCAAAAGATTTGAGCCTTTATAAAATCAGCTATGTCCATAGTTGTCTTCTATGACATTACTCTAGCCCTCTTTATTCTCTCCCCCTAGACCCTCCATCTAGGGTTTCCAGATAGGTATTATTAGTCTTTAAATCCAGCAACCCTGTCACCACCACAACATTGGTATTTACATAGAGTTCATTTGGCTACCCTCCTGCCTGAGCAGAGAGTTGACTATGATAATACTAGACTAATGATGATGACCTAACCCGTAGGAAAGCTATCCATTTGATAAATATTTACATAGGGCTATCTGACTCACTCATTAATAACTGATTTTTCAAAATAATTCTGACACTTTTGTTTCTATCTTCCTTTAACTTGCTGTCTCGTAGGTTTAAAAATGATCAGGGTTCATGATTTTTCACCTTCTGCCTCACTTGATTGAAGTAGTTCTTATGCATAATTTGTGCTGCTACTGCTTGATTGCTGTATTTACAACAAGTATACTGTTTTGTGCTTATATTTAGCTTGAGCCTTGAAGCTGCAGTGACTATAGCTTCAGTTTGTGAAATGTAACCTTCATTACTTCTGGAGAATTTATAATACGCATGCCTTTGCCAAGGGAATTTTTTTTTTAATTGTGCAATTTTTTTTCCTCCTGGTAACAAGAGGATGCCCTTGACTTCTTACATGTTGATGGACTAGTTTTTTGGTATGTTTGTGTTTGTGGCTATTTCAACTCTGTTAATGCCAGAAAACCTCAGAATAATGTGGTATGATTCACAAGATTTAAAATTACATAGATATGTGGGTCCTTTCAAAATTCTGTGTTTCCCCAAGATAGTGGCAGTGGTTTTCAGAAAACTATTAATAATTTTGTTTTAATAAAGGAGATCAGGAAGGACTTTTGAAAATATTTAGGACATTCACTCCCGTAACTTTGAAGTCTATTCCACTCTCCAAAATATTGTCTTAGATCTACTTTTTATCCATTGAAAAGTATTATTTAGAATAAAATGTAGAATGCTGCTAACTTGAGCTAATATTCCCAATATTCATACTTCCATATTCTTAGGTCATGAAGCATTGTCTATAAATTTTAATAATAATAATATTTACTTTTATAAATTATAAAATAGTACATCTGTCAGCATAGAACATATAGAAAATACAGGAAAGTATAAAGGAAACAACATTTTCAATTCTCAGATAGTGCTAGTGTTAGTATTTTTTGTTTTGTTCCCAATCATTTTCCTATATCTATGTGTGCATATTTGCAAACCCTTATAGATAATGCAAAATTAAGATGATACTATATGGACAATTTTGCCTTCTGCATCTCTCAATATTATTCTGTGGATTTCTCAAAACACTTTTACATTCTTTGACAATGTGATTTTACTAAGCTACATAAAATTATTAATATGTAGACAATATAATTTATTTAATAAAGATCTTGCTGCTAGATGTTTAGGGTGGCTTTTTCAATTTTTCATATTAAATAAAATTGTACTTCATGTTTGTATACATACTTTTCAGACATCTCTTGTTTCTTTCTTAGAAATAGAGTTCTGGATCAAAGGTCCTAAACCATTTAAATTCTTTTCATAAAAATTTAAAAAATATTTACCAAAATAGGGAGGTCAAAATTATACCTTATATTCTTTTGATTTTTATTTTTACTACTTATTGAAGGTAAACAAGTTATTAGCTAGCTTTCTTTCCTTATATTAGAGTTTCCACTTCATACTTTTACTTATCTGAAGCAGGTATTTTTCTTATTGGATTATAAGAACTCTTTACATATTAAGGATTCGATTTTTCAACACTTTTTAAATTGAGCACATGATTTATGTGCTAGTTGATGAATAAACAATGTAAGTAAAATACCCACTTTAACAGAGCTTATATTTTAGTGGTCAGAGATAGAAAATAGACGAGTAAACAAATGAGTAAAATTTAGATAGTGATGAAGGTATGTAGTAAGGAAAGTGATATTTGAACTAAGGTGCCCAGAAGCATGGTAAGATTCTTTCTTCCTCAAATTGTCTTTATTTTGGTCCTGCATATTTCTTGTCATATTTCTCCTTTTTCATATTTTATTAATTCTTATTTATACTCAAAAGTTTTGTAAAATTTCATTAATATAAAATCAACTGTCTTTCTATGTAGCTAACAAATCTTACTGTGATCATACACTTAGCAGAGGCTACTTTTTTTCAAAAATTCTGAAGAGTACTATATAAGTTGTTCTCTAATGGTAGTTCATTGCAATTCATAATTGTTAATAGTTTGCCAATAACTTGAGGTTCTAGAATAATTTCAGGAGAAAAGAGTAAGCACTCAAATTGTAAAACTATAGCTCAGTTTGCACCATGTAGTTTTGATTTTTTGCAAGAAAAAATCAGAGTGTGGAAATATTTGGGCAGAGTAAATACATATGAAGAGAATCCTTAAGTTTCCCCACACAGACAGGTACAATTTTGGAAGGAGGTCATCTGAGATCTTCTCATCTTTTCATGTGACCATTATCTTTGACAAATAATAATATACCCAAAAGAGTAAGGATAAAATAGAGAGCCCACAAAAAATCTGTGATGATTAATTTTGTGTGTCAACATGACTGAGCTAAGAGATGTTAGATAGCTGGTAAAACATTATTTCTTCATGTGTCTGTGAAGGTGCTTCTGGAAGAGATTAGCATTTGACTCAGTAGACAGTAGACCTCACTAATGTGAGCAGGCATCACCCAATATTTTCCAGATAGAGAAGCCAGATAGAACAAAAAGGAGGAATAAGGGTAAATTTGCTCTCTCCTCTTGAGCCGAGATGTACCTTTTTTCTTGCCCTCTACTAGGAATGATACCATCAGCTTTCCTGGTTCTTAGGCCTTGGGACTCAGATTGAATTATACCACTGCCTTTTTTGGTTCTCTAGCTTGCAGATGGCATGCCAAAGGACTCCTTGGATTCCATGATCATGTGAGCCAATTCTCACAATAAATCTTTTCTTATCTACCTATCTATCTAGCTATCTATTATTCTGTTCTATTCTACTGATTGTTTTTCTCTGGAGAATTGTGACTTATACAGATGGTATTTAGAAGTAAAGGAGAAAGGGGATATAGGTTGTGCGGGCTCTCAAAGACAGGATGGAAAAAATAGAAGGTGATGAAAGGAATTGAATGGGTACTTTTGTGACCCTTCTTTTTTCTGACCCAGAAAGGAAATCTCCACACATAGGTCCTAGAGAGTTATACTCATATGGAAAATGAGTCTATAAAAGATTCTCCAATGGTCAGGCATGGTGGCTCATGCCTGTAATCCTAGCACTCTGGGAGGCTGAGGCAGGTGGATTGTTTGAACTCAGGAATTCAAGACCAGCCTTACGGAGCAAGACCCCATCTCTACTAAAAATAGAAAGAAATTAGCTGGACAACTAAAAATATACATAGAAAAAATTAGCCAGGCATGGTGGCGCATGCCTGTAGTCCCAGCTATTCAAGAGGCTGAGGCAGGAGGATCGCTTGAGCCCAGGAGTTTGAGGTTGCTGTGAGCTAGGCTGATGCCAAAGCACTCTAGCCTGGGCAACAGAATGAGACTCTGTCTCAACAACAACAAAAAAAAGGATTCTCCAGATCACCTTGTAGGACAAAAAGTGGGGAAGGTGTTTGAGGATTCTCAGGTACTCAGACAAAGAATTATATTTGCAACACCATGGAAGGCCTTGATTAAGATCTGTAATTAGAAGGTGGAAGTAAAAGTGCAATTAATCTTGGTATCTAATTAGATTTTTTAATGATTAGTGTAGCATTAATAATTTTGTCACAAATGAATAAAGTTTAAACTCATCTGAAGTTCCACTCCTCCAGAGGCTATGTATGATGCAGTGAGAAAAACAAGAGATGTATGAAGTGACAGGTAATAACTGCTAACAGGGTAAGAGCCTCGGGAGAAGTTCTTGGGACAGCAATGGAGAAATGAATTTGGGCAAAGGAATGTACTCCTCCATTCCTAGGGAAGTATTTTGTATTTCACAACATAAAATACTTAACACAAAATATTAACTCCAAAATGACCTTTATCAATCACGTGATTATTTGTTCTTCTGGGAGTAGGGATAGAAGTCCAAATCAAACAGTATGAAAGACCTTCTCAACAGATTTTCCACCTTTATGAGTGTTCTATTTGCTGTACATCATTCAGAAAGTAGTGACAGAGCATGTTCCTCTCTTCCCAGAGCTCCAAAACCTGTCATTATTGACATTAAATAAAGTATCATTTTTTCAGGGAGATGTCACTCAGAGACAACCTTCTCACAACTAATTTTAGCTAAAGAATTTTCATTTGTGTATGGTATCTCCTGTTGAAAATTTCAAAAAAATGTTTGCATTCTTTGAGAAGAAGAAAAGAGGAGTTTATTAATTTGCCAGCAAATGAGGAGGTTGGCAGACTCCCATCTCAAAGTACCATCCTATTTCTGAGCAGAAGTATTGAGTTTTTAAAGGTTCTGATTAATCCTATAATCTCCTCTTTGGGTAAGACAATCTTGTGACCTCTGCCTGCCTGGACAATTCCCTTGAGCCATTTCCTGTGGTACAAAGAACAAAGGACACATCCTCCCCCTCCCAACCACTGGCCTAAAGCCTTCCTCCCATATACCTGGAAGGGTGAAATGCAACAAAGAGTGTAAAGATCTTTTCTACCTCTTCAAAATCCCCTCACCCTTTTTTAGAACTGAAACCTACATAAAATAAGTTATTTTTAATATGTATAACTACTGTAAACCTTGCGTCACCATTTGAAAATACAAAATAATTAGTTTTTCTGAATTATATGTGTATGTTTATATATTTTATATGTAGTAAACTTCATATTTTATTATTTGAATCCTCACTCTGAAGGTCTTAATCCAGGGTTTAGCACAGCAGAATATATGTTAGGCATTCAATAAATAGTGTAGAATTAACCTATTTAACATTTTATAATGACTATGATAATGATGAGGATGATGATGACAATGATGATTTCTCTTTACAAAGATACCATTTTATTGTACTAATAGTGACTGGTACTGTGCTAAACATGGGAGGAACAGATTGTGTCATGTCATTCCTCTAACATTCCACTTTGGAAGGCGTCACAAATAATAATTAGAGATGTGATGCATGATCAAGGCCACAGGACAGCCATAATATTAATCATGGTGTTTAGAAAAGATCATTAGCCTCATCTACTATACAACATTTCCATCAGACATTTGTTTTTAGACAACAAAGTATTACACAAACTTTGGTGCTACTCATTGTTTATGAGGTTCTCTATATCTAACAGTTAGCATTTTCTTTTCTGAGACACCAGAAATACCAAGAATGTTTATTGCAGGCTCAGACCCAGGCCCAGTGTGCTGTAGGGTGTGCGTAGACAACTTTAAACCTACCTCTTTCAAGGAACCAAATAATTGGAATTCTGGTGTGGGAAATCATGGAGTACTGAAACAGAGGTTTAAGATGTTTTGTAACTTATTTAATTTTATTTTAGCTTTTTTATAAAGACTTTATCTTTTTAGAACAGTTTTAAGTTCACAGCAAAATTGAGAGATGGTACAGAGATTTTTCACATACTCTCTACATCCACACATATACAGACTTCCTATTATCAGCATCTCCCACAAGAGTGGTGCAATTGCTAAAATTGATGAATCTACATTGCCACGTCATTATCACTCCAAGTCCATAATTTACACAAGGGTTCATTCATAGTGTTGTATTTTGTATGGGTTTGGACAAATTTATAATGATATATATCCACAATTATAGTATCATACAGAGTATTTTCACTGCCCTAAAATTGTGCTAGACCTATTCATCCCTCCCTCAGTCCAACCCCTGGCAACCACTAATATTTTTACTGTCTCTATAGTTTTGCCTTTTCCAAAATATTATATAATTGGAATAATATAGTACATAACCTTTTAAGATTGGCTTCTTTAACTTATGTATATGCATTTAAATTTCTGCTATGTCTTTTCATGGCTCAATAGCTCATTTCTTTTTATAGATGAATAATATTCCATTGTCTGGATGTGCCACAGTTTATTCATTCACCCACAAAGAACATCTTGATTGCTTCCAAGTTTTGGCAATTAAGAATAAGGCTGCTATAAACATCCATTTGCAGGTTTTTGTGTAGACATAAGTTTTCAACTCCTTTGGGTGAATATCAATTTGTATGATAGCTGGATCATATGGTAAGATTATGTTATCTTTGTAAGAAATTGCTAAACTGTCTTCCGAAGTGGCTGTACTATTTTGGATTCCCACCAGCAATGAATGAGAATTCCTATTGTTCCATATCCTTGCCAGTATTTGGTGTTGTCAGTGTTCTGGATTCAGCCATTCCAGTAGGTCTATAGTGGTATTTCACTATTTTTTCAATTTGGATTTCTCTTATGATATATGACGTGGAGCATCTTTTTATATGCTATTTTCTATGTGTATATCTTCTTTATAATTTATTTTTAGTGTTTTGTAACTTTTTAAGAATTTAGAATTTTTTAATGTACTACAGTCACCTGAAGAAATCTCCCTTGAGAAGTATTCTGGGTTTACAAAGGTAAAAGTTTAGGCTTCCATATTCAGTTATGCAAAGGACCTGGGACAGTCACTAGGGTCACACACTCTTAGCTGGAGCAGAGGCAACATCAGCCTGAAGTAAAGGAATACCTATTTCTTGTCACTAAGGCACTCTCTGCGCTTCTGGCCATCTTCATGTAGACAACTCCTTTTCTAAAGACAATCTATTAAGTTCACAGTGGGCTTGGCTGTGAGTATCCAGCAGGAA
The DNA here is from genome assembly GCA_963574885.1 of Lepilemur ruficaudatus. Classification (NCBI taxonomy): domain Eukaryota; kingdom Metazoa; phylum Chordata; class Mammalia; order Primates; family Lepilemuridae; genus Lepilemur; species Lepilemur ruficaudatus. The sequence goes on from CAUYRT010007426.1 coordinate 56,648, forward strand.
ATCAGTGATCCAGAAATGGAGGGAAGCCAGGAGAGCAGTCACAAATGTGTGGATTTCAGAGTCCCCGTCCTCAGACTTTTAATTTGTTTTCAGAGCAAAATCTAAGGAAAATTTTTTTTAATATTTGGCATTGTTTGCTTTGTTTGTCTTAAAATAATATTATTTAAGTATTTTTTAGAAAAGGGGAAAAAAAACCAATTAAGTGTCAACATTCAGAATGGATAAAGAGTTCCCAGGTGAGGAAACACAATCTCAAAGCAAAAGATCAGTTTTGTCTGTAAGTAAAACTGCATAGGACTTACTAAAACCGCTAAAAAACATCTCAGGTAAAATGTTACAAAGCAGTTGAATAAGCTTCTGGGTTTAAGGGAAGTTAATGAATATAGAATACATATAATTTGAAAAAAGAACTCTGTTTGAGTCCCAATTACATCCTTAAATGTAATTCTTAGAGGATGTCTTGCTCAGCCATGACGGAGTGTATTTCCCCATAAATAATTAGAAAACTAGACAAAATATACAAAACAATGTTTTCAAATATTGGACAACAGGCAGTATCAGGGTTTTGTTCCTTGAAAAAAAGTGAAAGAAAGGAGGTAAGCCCCTCAGCTGCTTACTGTATGGGAAGAATTGTCAGGCCACAGTGGAAGAATATGGTACCCTAACAGTGCCTAACAGTTTTGCTGCATTGAATAAATATTACAGAAGTTGAAAATCAGAGAAGTCAAAGCAACAAGTATGTGGAAAGTAATATATCAGAGAGAGAGAGAGAGAGAGAGAGAGACAGAGAGAGAGAGAGAGAGATGAAAAGAGAGACAAAGAGAGCTCTGGAGGTCTGAAGCAGCATTCCCTCAAAACTTTAGCTAAGTAATTATCTGTGCCTGTATAAAAGGAAAGTACCCAAGGGTACACAAAGAACCATGGAAAACAATAGCCAAAAATATTCAGTATTTCACTCAGGCTGAGGATAGTTTATGCTGTCACTGTCCAGAGTGAAAAGACCTTGTAGCACACAGAGCATTAGGAAGAGTCCACAGAAGGATATTACCTAAGGAATGAAATTTAATTAGTCAAGGAATTAAGGATGCTTTAATCTCTCCCTTAAAAAGTTGAACACAAAGTCTTGGAAGGATCAAATTGATTCAAAATTATTTAATTTGATGCCAGAAAAAGTTCACACTAGGTAAATAGAACGAACAAAATACAGAAAACAACAATGTAAAATTCACATTTTCTAGAATCCAATAAAAATTATTAAGAAGCAGGAAAATACGACCTATAACCCTGAGAAAACTCAATCAATACAAACAGATCACAAAATGACAGAGATGACTTTAAAATTATATTGTTATAAATAGCAAGTTATTATAAATATGCTTCACATATTTGAAAAGAAATAGAATAATTGGGAAATAATACACAACCCAAAAGTAACTTCTATAAAGAAAAACATAGTATTTAAAGTGAAAAAGATAGTAGATAGCATAACAGAAAATTAAATTAAATGCAAAAGAAAGAATCAGTGGACTTGAAAATATAAATATTAATATAAACTACCTTAAAATTCACACAACAAATGAAAAATTAAATAAATAAATAGAATATCAGTAGTCTGTGGAGCAATATCAATCAAACTAATATTTTGAAGTCCTAGAAACAAAAGAAAGAGACACAGGGACACAAAGAAAAAAAGAATCTTTGGAGAAATGATGGCCAAAACTTTTCTAAATGTATGGAAACTACAGATCTACAAAGCAAAGAAGCTCAAGTAAAATAAACATTCCAAATGAAAACACTAAGTCAACTTACAACCAAATTGAAAGAAAAAATCTGAAAGACAGCTAGAGGAAAAAAAAAACATTATGGATAAAGAAACAAAAATAATAATTATAGCCAACTTCTTGTCAGAAACTTTTCAACACAGAAAAACTATAGCAAAGCAGTTATGTACTATAAAATAACAAAACAAAAAATTCTGCCAACCTACCATACCATACCCAGCCCACATACTTTTCTAAGATGAAAGCAAAATAAAGACTATGGAAATCAATATCTGAGACTATTTCAATGCCACCAGAGTTGCAATATAAGACATATTAAAGCAACTTCCTGATGCAGAAATAGCATGATCCTAGATAGACATTTAGATTTTTCCACAAAATAAAGAGCTTATAAGTGGCTACTATTTCTATGACTGAAAAAATATACTTTTTAAATTTTTAATCTGTTAAAAAATGGATATTAAAAGCAAAAATAATAGCAACGTATTGTAGTGTTGTGGCAGGGGACTAACCACCAGAAAAAGTAGATTCGGTCTAGGTATAAATAATGACAAGTAAATTAATACTTAGTTATAAACATTTCAGATGAAATATAAAGTAAAATAATATATGAACCTAAACAGAACAGACTCAGAGAAGCCAATCACATTTAAGGGTGTAGGGACAGGAAGTGTAATGACATTGTCACCTCTAGTCTGCATGTACTACCTACTCATTATCATATTGTTCAATGTGTAAGAAAATGCCACAGAGATATCATTGCTTTGACTCCAAAGTATTTGATATTAATGATGGTATTACATTTTTAAAATTGTGTCATGACTCGTAAAGTTCACAAAGATGTATTTCAGCTTAGCTGCTGAGATGCATATTAAAAAGTGTCACCTCATTTTTCACAAAAATAGGCTAAAATTTTACATCAGCATTAGAATGGGGTACATACTTTGCATGAAGAAGGAAGATGTCCACTGAACAAATTTTCTATTTCTTAAACTAAAAAGGAAGAAAAATATCCAAAGCATAAGAACAAATTAAAATAACCAGTTGGATAATTCAAACTGTGATTAATTTAGAGACTTATATCCTTAGAAGCATAAGAAACTGCATTAAACTCCTAGAGCTATTACCCTGAACCTGTAATTACATCAGCATATTTTTGCTTTCTTTTAGGGATCATCACAGCATGAAAGAAAAAAGGAGTGGAATAGAAAATATAGTATTCATTACAGTATTCAGAATGGCTAACCATATAGTAAACAAACAGATGATCAGAAAGCTGTTCAGATAAGAACTTTTCCCGTTTATAATTATGTGGTCTTAGAATCCTATGAAAGACAACATGACAGACTTAAGCATCAAGAGTATTTGGGCAAGCACAAATCCTCTTAATAAAATAAAAAAATATTTGAAAATAAAAGCAGAAAACCTGATAACCAGGATTTTAGCCCTTGACTTTAAATTTCTGTCTCATTATGAAAACAACCTTGGAGTTAATCATATCAAAACCTTATAAGACTCCCTACCATCAAAGGTATTTATGTAAAATAATAGCAATATAAAACATCAAAGCTCTATTCCAGGCTAGAACAATATGTAATTCTAATCATCCTAGCATTAAAAACAAATCTGAATAAAGGTCATCACCAAGGTTTTCAATACATTTTCCATTGTACAATTTTAGGAAAAAATTAGCAGATGATTCCACACTTTCGGGAAGATAGCAAAAATTATATTTTGATATCAACTAGTACAATATGTACATAAGCTCTAAGCTTAGAGTCTCCAAAGAAATTTTATTATGTTTATTAACCTTAGTAACCTTCCCATTACAGATTGAAGTTATTTTTATTTATATACTAGAAAATGAAATATAGAGAAGTTAAGGAGTTTTATCAGAGCTACTCAATAAGCTACTCAATAAACTCAATCATAGTTATTGATTAATTGAGTGGTTATTATGCATATGTGTCTGAATATATATGTGTATGTGAATGTGTATATATATTTGTGCATATATACAGTGCTGTACATATAATAACTATATTATATGCATATATATTTATGTAAGAGTGTGTATATATAAATATATTAGTATATATATTATTGTCCAGACCTAAGAGAATTGCCATATAATTTAAAATCTGTTAAAATTGGAAGGGTTTTACCTGGACTATAATAGCACAGCATCAATATCTCTCATCCATCTCAAATAAGGTCTTAATAGGAATCACAAAAAAAATATAGCATAAGTTACAGCAATATGAATATGAAATTTCTAGTGTTATAAAACCACATATCCAAGCTATGTAGCATGCTGGGCATATGCTTAGATTGTAGTATTGGGTATTTGAATAAGTGAATACAAAGTCAATAAACAAAAATCTTATATTTCTATATACTAGATACAAAAAAATGGAGAGTGTAATTCATAAAATAAAACTATTCTGTTTATAATAGCACCAAAAAGCACAAAATGTTTTAGAATAATTTTAACCAAACTGTCTAATATCCCTACACTGAAAATGATATAACTTTGTTAAGATATATTAAGGAGTATTTGATAAATTGAAAGATACCTGAGTTTATAGATCAGAAGATTCAACTTATTCTTAAGTTGACAACTATCTCCAAATAAATTTATAGATTCAATGCAATCACAATGATAATCTTACCATATGTTTAATAGACACTTACACATTATTTCTGAAATTTATATGAAACTGCAAAGATTCTCAAACAGCCAAAAGAATTTTTTTATTGAGAAATAAAAAGAGATTTATTGATTTGCCAGTAAATGAGGAGGGTGGAGCCTCTTGTCTTTAAAATGCCAAAATGCCATGTCTTAAGAATAAGCAGAAATACAGTTTTTTCCCCTTCCCCTCCTAAACACTGGCCTGAGGCAGGGATGCAGGTTTTAGTTTTCAGAAAAAGTGAGAAGTTTTAAAAAGACAGAAAACATTTTTTTTTTTTTGCCTTTTTTTCAGGCCATTCCCTCTGTTACATATTTCCCACTGTAAATATTTCCTTTCCATTTCTATGGGAAGAGGAGTGACTACTCTGTTACATATTCCTCCCTCTCCATTTTACTTTTCCATATCTATGGGAAAAGGGGCAATGTAGTCACTGGGCTATTTCCTGCTAAATTAGGGTGACATTTTAGATGTTAAATTTATACTTATGTTTGCCATTACAGAGCTGTGGCAGTATATTTACAACAACAGATTACCAGGTGAAAAAAGTCATAAGCAACAACTAAAATCATGGGGATTGACAAGGTAAAACGGGCTGTCATCTTGTACACAATGTCCAATGCTGAGCTGGGTTGGAAAAGAAACATAAGACATTTGAGTGCAGAAGTATGTGTTGCACCCTGCAAGTGTCCTGAGAGACCAGCTTCTGCAATTTCAGAAATCACATACAGCACCAAACAAGGTTTAAGATGACAAACCCAGTAGCAAGACAGATCAACAGAGGAGGCAATAACCCCTGGGGAAATCCTCGCTAAGGAGTTGTTTCTCTATCAAATGGCTGTGGCAGTTGCTATGCTTCCCAAATCTGTTTCCTTCCCCTCAACTCAGTTCAGGTTGGTTGGAGCTGCATCCATTCAGAGAAAAAGAGAGAAGACTTCCCCAGAGCTAAACAAACCCTGGCAGACTCTGTGAATATCCCTTTCTTTCTTACCCAAAAAGGTGATGTTCTGCGTATGGCTTGACCTGGTGCTGCTCCCTGCCTCTTCCAGCAACTGCAGGGTGCCGTTCCACGGGGAAATCAATGGGATGCCAAATCTGTTACCAAAAACTTGGCACTTGCCCCCCAAGGCAGCATTAGAAGAACAAGGACGAGTGGTTGAACAGAAGGAAAGAGAGATTTATTAATTTGCCAGCAAATGAGGAGGGTGGAGATTCCTGTCTCTAAAATGCCAAAATAATCCTAAAAACGAAAAAACACAGAGTGAAAAAACGGCCTGTAGAATGGGAGAAAATATTTGCAAACTATCCATCCAAGAGGGAACTAATATCCAGAATATACAAGAAACTCAAAACAACTCAACAAAAAAAGAAAACAATTATCCCATTAAAAAGTAGGAAAATAATACATGTGGTGTTTGTTTCTTCATTCTTCAGATATTAAATACTTCACTTAGGATAATAGTCTCTAGTTCTTTCCAAATTGCTGCAAAAGGCATTAATTCATCCTTTCTTATGGCTGAGTAGTACCCCATGGTATACATATACATTTTGTTAACCTACTCAAGCCATGTATCAAAAATGTTTGTATCCTTTACCATTTTCACATAAAAATGTGGGCAAAGGATATAAATAGGCATTTGTCAAAAGAAGACATACCAATGGCCAACAGATACATGAAAAAATAAACAATATCATCTAATCATCACAGAAATGAAAATCAAAGCCAGAATAAGACATCAACTTACCCACGTCAGAATGGCTATTATAAAAAAGACAAAAAAATCCCAGATGGTGAGGATGTGAAGAAAATGGAACTCTTATACTCTTTTGGTGAGAATGTAAATCATGGCAGTGTCTAGGGAAAAGAATATGGAGATTTCTCAAAAAACTAACAATAGAATCACCATTTGATGCAGCAATTCTACAACTAGGTATTACCTAAAGGAAAAGAAATCAATATGTCAAAAAAATACCTGTACTCATATGTTTATTATACCACTATTTACAATAGTAAAAACATGAAATCAACCTAATTGCTCATCAATGGAGGAACGGATAATGAAAATGTGGTATATTTACGTGACGGAATACTATTAAACCATAAAAAAGAATGAAATCATGTCTTTTGCAGCAACATGGATGGAACTGCTGGTCATTATCTTAAGTGAAATGAAGCACAGAAAGACAAATACCACATGTTCTCACTGTGTTCACATGGATATAGAAAATGGAATGATAGATAATGGAGACTGAGAAAGGTGAGAGGGTAGGAAGGGGTAGATGATGAGAAACTGGTTAATGAATACAATGTACATTATTTGAGTGATGGATACCCTTAAAATCCCCTGCACAATCTATGCATGCAACAAAATTGCACAAGTATCCCATAAATTTATACAAATAAAAAAACCCCACAGAAATTATAATATAAATATTACTAAATAAAAGCTTACTACTATATAAAGACAGTATGAGATTGACATAAGGATAAGCAAATCTGTCAAAGACATAGAGTGCCCATTCCTCCATTCAATAGGAAATGGAAAATATTTTCAACAAATGATGCTGAATATCTATCCTATCTCTATCTATATCTATATCATCTATATCTATATCTATATCTATATCTATATAAGATAGATATACCTTACATAGAATGTCTACTTCACACCATACAGAAAAATTAACTCAAGATAGATCATTTCTTAAACATAAAAGCTAAAAAGCTTCTAGAAGAAAGCATAGTGTTAGTATCCTTTGTGACACGGAGATAGACAAATAATTCTAAGTTCACAGAAAGTAAAACTTTAAAAGAAAAAAAGTGAAAATAGACTTTATGAAAAACAAATCTTTTTTTCTCATCAAAAACATTGCCAAAAAGTAAATAGGAGAAAAAATATTTGCAGATATATAACAAAGAGCTTATATCCAAAATTCATAAACAATTCCTAAAGCTGAAATAAATAAATAATCAAGCAAACAAACACAGACACACATACTTCATAAGGAAGACTAATGGGTGATCTGTAAGCACATGAAACATAGGATATCACTAATGATAAAGAAAAAAAATTAGGCCCATTAGAATGCTAAAACAAACAAAAAGTGATAACAAATGTTCATGGATTTATAAATAACTGCAACTCTCTAAAATGCTATAGGTGGAAGGGTAAAATATTAAAACTACTTTGGAGAGCTGCTTATCAGTTATTTCTCATATTAAGCATATACCTACTCTATATCCAGCAGTTCTTCTCAAGAGAAAACAGAATATGTACCCAAAGAGATGTATGTCCAAATTATCTTCACAAGAGATATAAAAATATATGTCTCTGAAATGACTCCTATGATACTATTTAAAGCAACTTTATTCAGTCGTCAAAAACTGGAAGAAACTTAAATATCCATCAACAAGAGAGTGGATTAAGAAATCAGCGTATTCATAACATGGTACACTATCGAACCATTAAAAGGAATAAACCGGTACATGCAAGGAGATGGAGGAAGCCACAGACATGCTGAGCTCAATTAGTTGAATATAAATTAGTATTTACTGGCATTTCTACAAAAGGCAAAACTATAATACATTTTGGTCAAATAGTCAGAACTTTAGAGGTAAAGTTTGATTGGGAAGGAGTAGAAGGTGAGAGAAAAGTTCCTTATATTGATAAGGGTGCTGGTTATCTAAGTTTATGTCAAAACCTACAGAATCGAACACTTAAGATTTTTATGCTTCACTGTAAATAAATTCATGTCAAAAATAAATGTAAATGAAACAAAGAACATAAGAAAAATAAAAATTCTAAAAATATAAAAATCCAAACAAATTAATACAGGTTTGTATAAGTGAAAATGAAACTTCCCAAGCCTTTCCTTGGCTATTCTTCTTAAATATTGCTAAGCAAATTACCCTTAACAGTTTGATATGTATCTTTCCAAGATCTTTTCCCAATTTTCTCTGCATATGTATAATAGTAATTTACCAAATGGCTTCATTTTATATATGCTTTTCTTCAATTGATATCCTTTACTCAAGAATGGATCATACTTCCATTTTTTAAATGGATCATTCTTTTAAATAGACGAAAACTACTGTACAATATAGATATAATTTAGTTGATTATTCTTTTTTTCATTAAATGCTTAAGTTGTTTTCAATGTTTTACCTTGCATAAACAATTCACATTAACAATTTTACAAATTTCTAAAAATGTAACACTAGGTCATAACTGTGCATATTTAACATTGTGATAGCCTCTTGTTTATTGTCTATCAATTTTTGTACCCACTAACAGAATGAGAATGTATCTTTTCTCATGCAATCATCACATTTGGTAATATGAATAAAATATATATGCTTCTCAGTGAAAATATATATAATGGAGGAAGTCTTTAAAAAGAGATAACTGGAATGGGTTGGAATGAGGATTTGTTTTAAACCCCTTCCTAATCTTTTATTACGTAGATTTTTGGTGTAGAGGTAAAGTCATCAAATAACTTGGTTCTAACAAAATAATTGCTGGAGTTTTGATGCTTAGTAACAGTCAGTCCCTTTATAAAAGGTGTGTGAAGATTCATCCTTAGAAAAATTGTCATAAGTTCTCTAAACAATATATTCTATTTACGCTTTGTACATTTTGCAATTCTTCCCAAATCAGTGTGTTTCAGTAAAATTTACACAAACTGCCTATGATATCAGTAATTATACATTTTCAAAAGAGTAAGTCAATTGCTACTGCTTTAAAAATCATTTATATTTATATTTTCCTATACTCCCACATAACCGGCTATTTATTTATTAGGGATGTGTGAATGGTAGCTTCTTCATTTGATTTGTTCATTGTAATTATGTATAAATAATTTAGCATGCAGGCTTTCAAACATACACAGCCTGTCCTCACCCCCTGTATATTCAATTTTCATATAAGCCAAAGCTTTAAACTTTATACTGATACTCTTAAACTTCATTTTGTGTTTAAAATACAGTCTTTCTAGTTTATTAGCTAATAAAAGACAATTCATTACAAACTATTAAATCAGGGCATTTTATACGTCAGTGGTTTTCATAGTGCTTCTTTCTAGTTACCTCACAGCCTCTAATGACCCCTATCTCCTCCATCTTTGTGGACTTCCTCAAGATGCTGTGGCACTATGATATGCAGATTTCTCATCTTACCTTTCAGAAACTTCCACAAATTCTTATTTCGCCTTTCATCATGTGCAGTCATTACCTATTTCAAGAGGTCTATGCATTTTTCTATATAAGTTTTTCCATAAGGAGAATGTATTTATAGTTTCAAAATATCATTTCCCTGAAGAGTCCTTCACATATATACTTGCCATGATTTCTCATTCTAAAATGCAGTAGGTGGATATCTACCTATCTACAAGTAATTCCTTTTTAATATCCTGCTCAGTGACCTCCAAAAACACATCCAGATTCAAATACTACATTGTCCTAAAGCAACTTCACTTCCTTTTTTGTATGTCAACAACACTGTATCTCATAGTTTGTATGATATCTTTTACAATTTTCTTTCATTTTGCTCTTTCTGCTATTTTATTTGGCTATAGTGGAACCTATAATCAAATTTACCATTTCGTCTTTATGTAGACACTTTTACCTATTTTATCCACACTGCATAAATGGCTTCCCTATCTGCACACTCCCCGTCCAAATTTCATTACGGTTGGCCCTGCTTCAGCCATGTATTACCCATGAAAGTCTGCTTTGACCCTGCAACTTCACATGGAGCCTTTCCTCCTCTCAACACTGGCCGTCCTTTCTGTAGTAGATAAGCCCTTTATGACCTGCAATGAAGGCAAAGCATCATCTGGCTCCTGTAGTCACTAAAGCACATGTGTGCAGTTGCTCATAATCCGAGGTCACCTCATTCATGTGTTTATTTTCAAAACTGTCTAGACTGCCTGCCTCTTTAGTGGAAGTCCAGGACACTATGAGCACTTTGCTCATTTTCAATAGGTTAATATCATTAGCCTCTCTAGTGAGTGATTCTAAATCCTAAAAAACAGTATCTGATGTTATGTTTACTCACCATCTTCCCACAAGTGGAGTTAACAATGCTGCTCCATTGCAGAAACTAGCCTGCTTAAATTTACTTTCTGAATGACTAGTCTAACAAATATTTTTGAGAGGCTGAATATAAAATGGACAATGACCAGATCATATATGACAACAGAGCTCTGACCCACAACCTCTGGAACAACTAGCCCAGAAAGATCAGAATTTGGTCAATTACTGTCAACTTCTCTACTTTTTGCCCCTGCTTCTGAGAGCCAACCAGAGAAAAAACAAATATTCTCTCCTAGTCAATCACATTACGTCTTGCTTCTAGTTATCAAGTTAGCATCCATGCTAATATCCTTCAACCAGAGCATGCCTGCAGCCTTCTCTCTCTCTCTCTCTCTCTCTCTCTCTCTCTCTCTCTCTCTTTCTCTCTTTCTCTCTCTCTCTCTCTCTCTTTTATTCACTCTAAAGGTTTTCCACTCCCCTGCCTACCTTGAAGTCTTTGCCAAAATCAAATCATGGTGGTTGACTCTGAGTAAATAGCCTCTGTTTGCTCTCATTTGGGTGGTTTTCATTTCTACTCTCTGGAATAATTTGTTTTTGACATTTATTCAATTGCAATTGAAATTTCTTGCAAGTGATTGCAACTTAATCTGTATTTGCTCATCTAGAGTCTCATAGTAAGTTTGGGCTGCTCTGCTCTAACAAATTGCTATAAACTGGGTAGCTGAAACAGCATTTATTTTCCTCATAGCTCTGGAGGTTGTGAAGCCAAAGTCCAAGGTGCCAGCAGATCTGGTGTTCAGTGAGGGCTAGCTTCCTAGTTTGCAGATGGCCAATGGCCGTCTTCTCATGTGCTTACACGGAGGAGAGATTTGTGCAGAGCAGTCTAAGGGCTCTTTTAGAAGGACACTTATTATATTCGTGAAGGCTCCATACTTATGACCTAACTATCTCCCAAAGGCCCCACATTCAAATATAATATTAGCACCATTACATTGGGTTAAGATTCGACATATGAATTTTGAGGAGACATAAACTTCAGTCCATAAGGGAAAAAATTTGTATCGCTGTTATCAATGTTTATCCATTGCTAATGGTATACGCTGACTGTTAGACCATGCTTTTCACTCTTGATCAAACTGTGTGTTGAGCAACTGTTATTATGGAAGCAACTGTATTTGCAGGCCATGAGTATTATATGTGGAAGAATTATTAAGCTTGAATACAGCACTTTAGATTAGGAAGGGGAGAATGGACACAGCTGCACAGATAACTACCAGGAAGTTTAACAACATCATATCATTATCAGTCCTTGTCATTAAAGATTTTCAGAATTTTCCAGGTGCCAAGGCTGGAAACACACACTTTTTCTTTTTAAATGTTCAATTCTAAAATCACAGAACCGCTCCAGGCTTGGAGAAAGCTGCAATCAATACCCTTTTCAATCTACACTTTCAGTGAACACAATTTAGCAAGGGTACACAAGTAAAGCATTTGCTGATCTGAAAACAATAGGAATACAGAGATATAATGCTGTATCTATGTCTCTGCTGATCTCCTGAAAGAGCAATTTAATTTTGCAGCCAGCCATGTGTAATTTGAGTGTGACACATTAACAAATGGATGGCTGGTCCATCTTCCTGGCTTCCTGTCAGGATCTGGCTCTCCCGATGCCTTTGGGCATGTCAGAGGGAGCTTTAGCTCATTCAGAACTGCATCTGAAGGAATTAAGGGACATAAGTGTGGACTGATGAGGACAGCGGCTGTGAGGCAGAAAAATTAATAGTCTCATAGAAAACAATATGCAATGTAGCAACAAATCAGGGGGAAATTGACGTTTTATTTAGTTCCTCAGAAGTATTTTAAATATAATATAGAGTATTAAAATTATCCTCAAGTTTATTGAACCTATTTAACATCTGCCAGAATTTTAAAATAAGTAAATCAAACGGAATGCCAAACTGTAATTGGATTTCTATTGTATGTATTCTGTATAACATTGCGTTACCCTGGGATTATTAGACCTGATGTAATTAACCTGAGCTTGTCCTGAATGCCTTTTCGAGAGAAGCTGCTGAGAGAGTGTATAGAACATATCACTAGAATTGCTTAGAGTATACATTGGCATCCACGCTCTTCTCGAAGTAGAAATCCATTTCAACCAGGATCCCAAACAGGGCACAACTCTTTACTCCATAGTCACCTGCCAGGCTCATCTTGTCCAGTTGCAAAAAGCAATAATTCAGCAGGGATATCTCAGGTTGGAAAAGAGCAAACAGAAATAAGGCCTGACTTAGCACAATATAAAGTTTATATTTGTAAAACAAAAGATTTAGAACTCAGACTCTATAACCCCATTTTCCATGTGGTCTGTAGGATATTGAATCATCAAAATTTGTTGAGATTTATTGCCTCATTTTTGGCTCTACCTTCCAAATTAGATATTACTATTATTATATTTTATAGTCAGTACTGTTTGGATTTATCGATATATTTTTCAATTTTTATTCTTGAGAGAAAAAAAAAAGAAAGAAAAGAAATAAGCACCGAGACTACAGCAGAACTTAACCTTGATTACACTGGCCAAGGGTCATTGCTAGTTTCTCAGTGATAGAGTCATCTATCAGCATTAGAAATATGTATTTATAATTTATTGTTTATAATATACACAGTAAGCTGAATTTGATTCTCTTTATAGGCTATCCAACTGTCATTTCTAACAAATTTTTTGAAATATTTTTAGACATTTTAAGAATAGCCCTTCAGATATTGGATAAATATAGACATTGAAGTCAGCTAGAACTTACCTGATTATTTGCAAGATTTTGCTAACTAGAATAGATGAAACCAAAAGTGCTTGAAGAGTTGTGTTTTATAGCAATTTCTTTCCATTTAAATATGCTACAAATAGCAACTGGACCATGTATCAAATTATTCTAAATGCCAGCACTAGTTTTAGTCATCAGTGAATTTTTGGTCCATACTTAAGTTTCTGATATATGGCAGACACTCAAAAAAGGTTTGGTTAATGAAATTAACAAAAAAGAATACAAAATAACTGAATGTATAAACTTTAGCAGACATTTTAGAGATTAAATATTAAAGGGTGTAACATACAGTAGCTGCTTAAGATATTTGATAAAAGAATTTATAGATTGATTAAATTTCATCATATATATGATGAAATTTGTTCAAAGGGAAGAAGTAGATTCAGATTTGAAATTACATGGTCATGTATAATGATCATATATTTGTTACTACTTGAGGGCCTCATGGTAAAGAATATTCTAAGAACCTCAAATAAATTTGTTCTCTAAGAGTTAAACTAAACTATCAGTTGTAATTGGAAAAGTTGGCCTATACTAAAAGCACTATCCTCAAACAAGGACTTTTAAACTGGTAGCTATAGTTATTTTTCTAATTAAGCAATCAAAATAGAGCCCCAAGCCAATGATTATTGAGATAAGTTAATATAATCTGGAAAGTTTTAAAAATGCAGATTCCTAGATGCCTTTCCAGTTGGTTCCGACTCAGTGCATCTGAGTGGGCCAGGAAGCTGAATAATTAACATATCTGAGGATTTGGATGCAGTATCTAGAACTTCACTTTGAGAAACACTGGATCTGAGTACATTTAAGTTAAATTTATCAGAATAAACTGTTGCCCAGAAAATTATATTAGCATTCTACAGAAGAAGTAGAATAATACATCAACAAAAAATAGCACCACCTCCTGATAAATGGAAATAAGATACAAAATTGGATGTGTCCAAAGGAGATGCAGCACTTCCCCGAAGCTACCTTAAATGTTTTGGCCCCATTGTTAAAAGCTTTTCACATGAAAGGACATCCCTTAAACTACTTAATTGTAATGTTGTCTACTACCTCTTTATCTGTGAACCTTTATTTACAAAATAAAATTTTTTATTATAAGCTGGCTTCATATTAACTGGACTGGCTTGCCTATATGAAGATGATGGTTATATTTCTCATTGTAAAACAAATAAATTGGCATTCAAGGATTGCTTAAGATATACACTGGAATCTATGTTGATTTTACATGTGTTTTGATTACTGAAAGCTGGAGCACTCCTGGACACTGAAGACCACCCACTAGGTGCTTTAATAAAATCAAACCTTAATATGTTTTGCTTTATTATTAAACAGACTCTCCATGTGAACATTCTTGGAGATCCACTGGGCTCTTAGACTGCTCTCATTACTTGTTAATGCTTTACTACCATTACCTTAGGAAGCTGCTTTTTCTGGACAAGGACCTTTTCTTTAATTATCTGTAGAAGATTTTAGAAGAATCCAGAAAATTTAAATCATGTTTTTAAAAAGTCTCAAGAATTAAAAAAAAAAAATGTAGATCCACAGAGTAACACACAAGTAGATAATTTCACAGTAACATGTAACTGGAGTGTTGTCTTGTGATGATCCTCAAATTTTAATGACCATATGAATCACTTGTGGATCTTGTTATGTGTTAACTCTGAATTATTACAGCTTAAAGCCTGAGATTCTGCATTTATAAGATCCCAAATTATTTTATTACATTATGAACCACACCTCTGAGTAGCAAGGATCTATGGTCTCTCTCTGTCTCCCTCTCTATCTTCTCTCTATTTCTCCTCTCTGTCTCTGTCTCTCTATCTCTCTGTCTATTCCTCCCTTCCTCCCTCTTTCTCTGTCTACATTTATGTGTCCAATGCAATTATAACCACAAATTCCAATGAGCACGTTCAGACTGTTAATATCCTAATACTAGAGAGTATAATTCAGAGAGAGTCAGAAGTTCTCTCTCCTGCTTATCTAAGCCCTGGATTCTAAGCTTTCTGGCCTCAGTACAACTTTTCCCCTGAATGTTCACAACATGCGGAGATAAGACCTTAACCCTGCAATAGCCTGATAATCTAGCATGCATGCAAAAGAGAGGGATATACAACTACAGTGCCAATGTTTTCAATGAAAAGATTGGGTATTTAGGACATCTAGCTATGTATTTCTCTCTAGGATCATTTCTCCATTTTTTAAATTGTTTTAGTAATTTAGTCTGAGGACAACCTGAACCCAGTTCAAAGGCCCCCTCCCCTAGCACTCAACCACTCCTCTTCTATTGGCATCGTCTCCGTCCCTCCTGCCCCTTCTGCAACCTTAACCCTTGACTGTTTCCTTGGACACAAAAATCCTCGACCCCTCTCCTCTGAGTCCCTCCCTTACCCCCTTCCCCAATGATGGCTGGGCAGTGAGTCCAGACAAGTCATGTCCCTTTTGCCAACACACACACATCCATCTTCCCTCTGAATGTGCCCTCCACTGTTCAAGGGCCCCATCCCTTTGGGGGGCCCAAAGGGGCTCTAGGCCACTTCTACCTACCCCAGCTCTCATTCTTCCCTGGATGTCATTTACGCCTAACCTTAATGTCCCTGTGCCCCCACATCCCCATCATTCCACCTCCTGTACTCCCTAATGCAAGGGCCCTAGCAGAGACC
>CAUYRT010007428.1:0-13742 GCA_963574885.1 Lepilemur ruficaudatus
CGGCCCGCGGGCCAACGCGCGACCCCCGCCGGGCGCGAGCCCGACCCCGCCCTCCCGACACTTGACCCAGCCCGGTCCCAACGCCCAGTGCGGCCGCCCCAGGAGCCGCGGGAGAGGCGGCGGCGGCGGCGGCGGCGGCGGCTCATTACCATAGACCTGCTCGCGCCGCCGCCGTCTTAAAGCGGCAACGCCGGCCGCGCAGAAGGAGGTGGGCCCTACCCAACGCCCTCCTCCACAGATGCGCTATGATTCCCGCCAGCTGCAGCCTCCATCCCAATTCTCCCAGGCCTTGCCTGAGGCCGGTGCCAGGTCCCTACCGCAGCCTAGAGAGGGACTAAAAATCTGAAGCCGGACAGCAAATAATAATAATGGTGGGAGTACCCTAAGTATGCTTTAGAGGTTTTCAAAACATTTTGGAGGGCTCTCAGAGGGGAAAATCTCACCTCCTATCAGTCACAAGAGTCCTCATTGCTGTCCCATCCCACAAGTCCCAGGTCAGACTGAGTTAAAGGACCCTGCTCAATACCATAAAGCCTCCCCCAATCCTAGAGAGATATTCTACAATGAGGCCCTGAGACACACACCCCCACACCAGTGGGGCTGTGGTCTGACCAGGATGTCCGCTGCGGTCCTGCTGCTGGGAGGAATGACCCAGCCTCATTTGGGACACAATTTGGGCTTTTCAGGGGTAGGTAAGCAGGAGCATCAAAGCAGCTAGAAACCAGCTGGTATAAACATGCTAATATTACCGGATCCAGAAGCCAGCTAGGGTGGAGCCACGCCCCAACATAGGCTTCCTGGGTCCAGACAAGTGGCTGGCACTGCCCCATACGGCGTGCTGTCTGGAGATATGGCCTCTCCCCACCCCCCACCTCCCTACCAACGTCCAGCAGCGGCCTCCTCCTCCCGGCAGAAAGGCCTGCCCAGCAGTAGAGCTCCTGAACCTCTTCCCAGCGCGGCCCGTGGACCTTCCACTTGAGAGGATGTGTGGGACTCCAGGAGTGCTCAGAGAGGCGGGGACATGAAACTGGCCTGAGAAGAGCCAGGCAGGGGAGGTGGAGGGCAACCCAGGAAGGGCTTTCCCCTTCACACCCAGGAGCAACGAGGGGCTGGGTCCCATGGTGTGAGAGCTGGCGGGGGAGGAGGGGGCCTGAGCTTCCAGCACCCCTACCCCTAGCTGTGTGACCATGGTGAGAGTCCGTGCCTCACTGTTACTTTTGTAAAATGAGGGGATTGAATAAGGTTAATGCTTTTTAAGAGTTTCTTTAGCAGTAGAGTCCTTTTTTCAAAGGAACTCTGAAGTAGAAGCCCTGAATATACGACAGACAAGTAGCGCTGATGAGTTGGTATGGGGAGTCAGGGCTTGCCCACCCCCGTGCTCCTCCAGCCAAGAAATCCCTGGGCTGCTCTGTGGAACACGAGGGCCTGGAGGAACCCAGATGGAAAAGCACTGATCAGGTGCTTCCTTCCAACACTGCCCTTTGGTCACAGCAGCGTCACTCTCAGTGGGTCACAGCAGAGGACTCACCCTGGCCTCGGGCCCAGGGAGTGTCTGTGTGACCACACAGTGATGCCAAGAATGAGAAACCAGCTTTTCTTTCTTTCTCCCTAGAGGCAGGAAAGGAGATGGGCCTTGGGTACAGCAAGAAGGATTAGGGTTAGACTCTGTTCCTGGCAATGGTGGGTGGGTGGGATGGAGGGAAGGAGGTATTAGGACCCATGGCTCAGGGCAATGCCCTCTCCTTTGACCAAAGATGAGTTTTCTTCCTCTGAGCAAGGCCAAGGGTGGCTCCAGAGATGCAGGAGCCTCCGCAGGGCTCTGCCTGTCCGACTTCCTTTGACTCTGTAGTTTAGAGGATCTAGGGGCTGCGTGGGCATTTTGCTCTTCACCTAATAGCCATGTGGTGCGGGGAATGCTCAGAAATTATACCATCTGTTAATTATCCTTTGAATTGGGGTTGGGTAATGAGACTGTCGTTTCTTATGAAGGCCCAAGCCAACACACGGAGAAACTGCAGCTCTCCATTCATCGCTCTCCCTTTGTAGCTAAAATAAGCTTTCTGGGTGGGAGGGAAGAGTAGCCTTGGCTCTGGATCCTGGAATGTGGCTCTGGGGCCAGGGAAGGCAAGAGCATAGGAGCCCCCCTCTAGGTGGGTGGCTTTCCTGCCCAAGGGCAGACAGGTTGGGGGATGCAAGGAACCCTTCCCTTTATCTCCAAGCATGTTTGGCAAACAGTCCTCAATCCCCTCCTGGCTCTGCCCCCAGGGGCACAGGACAGAGCTGCCCTCCCATCGCCTGCTCAGATGCTCCACGTTCCCGCAGAAAAGAAACTTCCAATGTCATATGTGTCACTGGGAGTCTCACAGAGGGGTCACCCTGGTGGTGTTCTCCTTGATCCCTAGAGGAAGGGCTGCCTGCTTCATGGAACATTCCAGTTTTAAGGAACTTTTAGACCCCCTTTCTGTAAGGGAGTTATCATAGCTCCTAGGTGCTACCAAGATTCAGCAAGGTCCTAAAGTCTGTTAAAAGGGAACTTGCTGTTCTTCTAGCCCAATCCCCCACTTCACAGTGGAGGGTCAGGGAGGGAAAGAGGCCTGCTGAGATAGCCCTGGGGCTCTCCTCCAGTTCTGAAAGGTTTTCCTCACTCAGGCTGCTTCCTCAGGTCCCCCAGGCCTATGGAGAGAGTACACACTTGTATAAGGCATGGCTTCGCTCTCAACTGAACAGGGTAGCATGGGTAAAGTGCTTCAAGAGCAAAGGAGACAGAAAAAGCTGCAGAAATTCAGAGGAGAGAGCAGTGAGGGTGGAGGAAAGCCCAAAGGGTCTCCTGGAGGAAATGGGACTTGGGCTGCATCTTGAAGAATCAGGAACAGCATTCCTGGTAAGAGAAATTCATCAGCAAAGTCATTTAACCTACAGGTTAAGCGTCTTCTGCAAAATTACACAACCAGTAAATGGCAGAGTTAGGATTTGATCCCAGGCAATCTGGCTCCAGAGTCTATGCTCTTAAGCGGTATACTGCGAATGAGTGGAAGGAAGGAATGAAATGTGAGCATCACCTTGGCTGCAGCGGACATTGGGGCAGCCTGTTGTGGCCAAGCACGCTGGAGGGGCAGACAGGGGCCATGTCGGAAAGAACCAGGTGAACTCTGTCTTGGGCAGATCCTTGTGGGCCAAAATTCTGGAACTAATGACCTGCTGGGAAGGAGGAGTAGGGAGGAAGGTAGCTGATAGGAAAAGTCATGGTGACCTTTGGTGGGTGGATGGCAGTTTCTCTGGTAGAAGATAATAGTGGGGGGAGAGGGCCCAGCACCTGATCCCATTTCTGGGCTCAGTGCTGCTTTATAAAGGACACAGAAACAGGAAGGAGAGGGCCTGGCCTCGTGGGCTCCTGGACTGTGGGGTGGGGCAGAGTGAGAAGGGACCAGGAGCCAGCAGACCAGGTGGGCCACAACCTGAGCGTTCTGCTGTCTACATTCGTTCTTTTGTCCACACTCGCCTTGAGTGTCCAGCCTGCTGCTTGGCTGAAGGGCTGGGGGTTGCACTCCTTGCAGGTGGGCACTGTCGTTTCTCAGCCCCCTGCTCTAGGTCTGTCACAGAGGGGGACACTCTATCACATCTTTGTGGATTCTTCATGTGGTTGCTTCCCCTCCAAACCAGTCTCCATTCAGCAGCCAAATATATTTTAAAAACCTAATAAACATTTTTCAGGTTTAAAAACTCTAGGGGGTTGGGCATGGTGGTGTCTGCCTGTAGTCCCAGTTACTCGGGAGGCCAAGGCAGGAGGATTGCTAGAGCCCAGGAATTTGAGGCTGCAGTGAGCTATGATGATCCCACTGCACTCTAGCTGGGGCAACAGAGCAAGACTCTGTCTCAAAAAAAAAAAAAACCTGCCCCTCGGGTATAGTGACTGCACCTGTGATCCCAGCTACTTGGGAGGCTGAGGCAGGAGGATCGACAAGGCCAGGACTTCAACACCAGCCTGGGCAACATAGCAAGACCCTGTCACTAAATAAATAAATAAAAACCTCCCCCAATTTTTTATTTTGGGAAATTTCAAGCATTCAGAAAAATTGAGAGGATAGTATAATGAATACTCAGATGTATTCTCACTAGATTCAATTAACTGTTGGCACTCTGCTTTATCTCTCCCGATTTTTGGAGAAGGATAGGAAAAGGATGCGCCTGGACCGTAGGGCCCTCGGCAGGCAGCCCCTGAGACTCAGGCTCCTCTCCTCATTGCCGCACACCCACACGACCACTGACCACTGCCTCGACCAGGAACATGCATGAGAATTCCTGGGATCGTCTAATAGCCAATCTGATCTAAATTCCTGTCTCTCAAAGGTCTCAGACAGCTGCTGCTCAAACCAGAAGTTTATGGATTACATTTAATCATGTCACATTAGTTTTCTTTCTTTTTTTCCCCGCTTTTCTTTCATTCTTTCTTTTTTGATGACATTGACTGAAAAGTCCAGGCCTGTTTCTTGTTGAGGTGCCACATTCTGGATTTATCTGATTAAAGGACCCCTCACAGTGTCCTTCACAGAGTAATATTGCAAAGTCTTAAATCTGAGCATGTCACTCCCCTTCTGAAAACCCTACGCTGGGCTCCTGCTGTACCTTGAATAAACTCCAACTTGCTTACATTGATCCGCAAAGCTGGGCGTGGAGTGGCCCAGCTTCTTTTCATTCCTCTCCCTTCCTTCTGTTCTGCACTCCCTGGCTTCCTTCCAGTTGTTGAACATGGCAGTCTTAAATGCTCCCACCTTCCTGGCACACATGACAATTTGTAATTACATGAAGTATTTACGTATTAATTTGCTTGGTTAACATCTGTCTTATCCACTGGCAGTAAGCTCCAGGACCAGACAGAACACATATGTCTTGAATACCCAGACCCTAGCACAGGGCCTGACATAGAGCAGGCACTTGGTAAATATTGGTCAAATGAATGAATACGCGGATGGATGGACGGATGGCAGAGAAGGGAGACCAGGTGTCCCTTCTTGCCTACAGCCACCATCTGGTAGGCCAGTTGGGTCTCTAGGCTGCTCTGTGGGAAACTCTGAACTCATTCACTTTAACCACAAAACTGCATTCCCAATGCCAGCTCTCACCAGGGGTAGTAGTCCTGACATCCCAACCCTGTTAGATAGACTTTCCTTGGGGCTTGTTAAACGCTGGTATTGGATGCTGCCTCCTAGTAATAGGTTCAACCCACAGTGCCAGCAATTGTTTGTCAAGGGTGGCTTAATAGGCCTAGCATTCCATAGGGATGGAGAGTCCATCTGAGGTAATATTCAGCCCCTGAGCAGAGGGGAAGAGATGGAACCTACAAGCAGCAGATCCGGAAGCAACATCTGCAGTAACTTGGTTGTTGAGGTTGTCAGAGCAGGCCGAGGAGGGAGCCCCTGCCTGGCTCTAGCCATGCTCCAGCCATGGGACTAGGTGGAAAGGCGTGAGAGGTGCACAGATGAGCTATGGCCTCAAGGGGCAACCAGTCTAACGTGGACAAAGAAAAATGCTGTCGCAGAATATGTTAATATTCACTAACATTTTTGTGCGGGGGTGGAGGAGTTAGGGAAGGCTTTTGTCAAGAAGGTGGCATTTGAGCCACTTTGAAGAGGAAGGGAGAATTCCACAGATAGGCAGGAGGAAAAGGCATCTGGGCAGAGGGAATGGCAGGAGCAAACACGGAGGGCGCAATGCACGGTCAGTGCTGAGAGGTGGGAGGCGAGAGGAATCGGGGGGCAGGTAGGATGAGAAGAGCAGAGACCCTGTTACTCTGAGCTGCCCACAGCCCCATAGCCTGGACTCTGAGGGGAGCACCTGCAGTGTGCTGGCAGGGAGGGATGGCCATGTCTGTACCATCCACAGACCGCTGTGGCACAGGAAGGAGGGTGCACCTGAAGGAGGGAATGGGGTCCGGCAGGCCAGCAAGGAGGTGGTCCTCACTGTCCAGCAGGAGGAGAGCTGGTGTTGGGGCTGAGGAACAGGCTTCTAAGGGGCAGATCTGCATGACAGAGACTCAGTGGGACTGCACAGGAGACTGGCAGCTTGGGAATGAAGAGGGAGTTGTCCAGAGTGACTCCCAGGCCTTGGGGGTGCCTGGACCCTGGGGGAGGGGAGAAGGATGACATAAGGGTTTACACTTTGGACTTCTGGGTCAGATCCTGGTGGAGATGCTCGCATGAGAGATAATATATTTGGGAGCCCTGCACGTGGAGGTCAGAGCACAGGAGAAAGAGCAAGGAGAGGCCAGAACCTTGGGAATCTCCTTAGCCTGCCTACACCTCTAGCCTCTCCAGCCTCAACTCCCTCTCTCCCTCACTCTGCACTCCAGCCACCCTGGCCTGTTTCCTGCCCCCTCCTGCTGTTCCTTGTCTGGAACATTCCATCTTCCCTCAGAGGGGGCTGGGGAATGTTAATGAAGTAGCAGAGCCCACAAGTGTCCACTATTCATTAATCTTTGAGGGAAAGGAGCCAGATGGGATCACAGTTCAACAGCAGAGGCAGGACTGCGGGATGGCTGGCTCAAGATGGGGAATATGTACTCGGGTTGAAGGGAAGGGAGGGATGAGAGAGGGGTGACCAGGAGAGAGCTCGCTGAAGAGCTGGGACTAGGGGGACACACAGCAGCGTGAGATCCAGGCCACAAGTAGACAAGGGCTGGTTTTGGGAAAAGAATAACAAGAATTTTCTCTTAAAATGGAAGGAGGAAAGGATAAAGGCTATTCTAAGTGCGAGTTTAATTCTCCGTTTCTTCAGCATTTAAAAAACAAGACTCTGAGAGGGGCCATGCCATCTCATCAGCAATTTACACCTCAATAAAGATAATTTCCCAGGCCGTTTCTGACAGCAGGCTAGTGTATGGGGAGGGAAGCCCAGTCCTCCCACTCTCCAAAATGCAGGGCTTGTGAACTAACCAATGAGAGCAGCTAGAGAGGACCTTTCCCCTCCAGAAAAAGGGGATCTCTCAGAGGTCACTGGGACCCCCTACCTCTGTCCCAAAGGTCCCGGGGCATAGAGGCTGAGAACTGGAGTCCAGGTCTTCTTTCCTGGCAGGTCGGTGGGGAGCTGCACATTGCTGGGTTTCTGCAAGAACCTGCCTGCAGCACCCCCAACCCGCCCCCATTGGGGGGGGCTCTTAAAAGGGCAATGTCAGAGGCAGAGGCAGCAGCCCCACTAGGACCTGGCCAGCCCAGGCTACAAGGATTCACCTTTCTTTTGTGTGTATCTGGGAGGAGCTGTTGGGGAACCCCAAGCTGGGAGGTAACTGGGGGAGCAGAGCAGGCCCCTCATCCTGGCACAGGCTCTGACATGCAGCACATTTCTCTGGGGCCCATCCCAGCTCTGCCTGTCAGACTCATCCTGGGAGTGTAGCCAGGGCCGCCCCAGGCCCCCCCCCCCCCCGTGGGAGGGATGGGGGCTGGGGAAGAGGCGTTCTCAGGACCGTGGGTAAACCGGAAAAGCTTCCGGGAAGAAAAAGCAGGACCGTTCGCAGGGAGCGTCAGTTCCCAGGAGTGAGGTTTCAGTGTTTGGCTGGTGAGCTACCCTGCCCAGCTGTGAGCTCAGGCATGCCACTTGGTCTCACATTGGGTCACCGCAGTTACCTGCTTCTTTAGCACTGCTCTCTGGAAGCCTGGCTTCTTTCTAGCTCTCTCTCTTGATGGAGAGGCTAGACACCTGGTCCCAGTGTCTCCTCACTCTCTTGCCTTAAGCACTCGGCCCTACATTTTGGGCCTGGAATTTCTGGGTGTGGGAACCAAGGGTTGGTGAGGGACCCAGGACTCTGACTCATTCCACCGGGCTCCCGAGGCTGTTTGCTAACTGAAGTAACCTGAGTAGCTGAGGTTGGAGATGGAGCAGGTCAAGGTGCCAGGGATGAGGGCATCAGCCGTGGGTTGCGGAGGCAGCTACGAGGGTGGAGTCAAGGCTATTTGGGCCCGTTCCCAATTGCTCAGCTTCCAGGTGGGTCAGCCTGTGCTAAGCAAGGCTTGCATCAGCCCCTTCACACTGCTTTAGGGAGGGAAGGAGTCTGGTTTTCAATTGACTACAGAAGAAGGCAGGCTACACCTTTCCCAACAGACTGAATTTTTTGACAGCAAGGACTGTGTCCCATTCTTCTGTAACCCCTACTCCTAATGGTACCTGGCACAGGGTAAGCACTCAGTAAATGACTGTGTGTGCCCTCCTGCTGATGTGTTCTTGTGCAAGACCTGTGGGGAGGGACCTCAGCCACAGTCATCCTTGCCTTCACTACCATTGACTCCTCTTCTCTCCTCTGGCTTCAGGAAGCAGGGGGTATACTTTCTGCTAACAGACCAGTTAGTCCACACAGTAGCTATCTTCCTAGCCTGGCTGCCAGGCCAGTTCACACACTGAGCCTGCCACAGGGCAGGCAGGGAAGGATGGCATGGGGAGGGGCTCTGCACAAAGAATCACGGGGTCCAGGCTCCAGATGCAGCCAGCTCCAGAATACTAGTGGAGTGAGGTTAAGTCAGCTGGGGTGAGGAAGCCAAGAGCATGCCTGTCTGCCCAGGGCTCAGAGCCCCAGCTTCTGCCCTCCCACAGAGCTTCTAGGGCCATGGAGAAATGCAGAGCCTCCAGCTGGTATGAAGGCCAGAGGCACCAAGACGATGCAGAGGAGGCAGTTGTAGGAACCTCTAAAGCTAGAGCTAAGACAAAGATGGTGGTGTTTTTGAGACAGGGTCTTGCCCTGTCACCTCACTGCAGCCTCCAACTCCCAGGCTCAAATGATCCTTCAGCTTAGCCTCCCAAGTAGCTGGGACTATAGGTGTGTGCCACCACACCAGTCTTACTTTTTTTAAATTTTTTTGTAGAGATGAGGTCTTGCTATATTGCCCAGGCTGGTCTTGATCTCCTGGGCTCAAGTGGTCCTCTTGCTTCAGCCTCCCAAAGTGCTGAGATTACAAGCATGAGCCACCATCTGAAAGTTTCGGATGGGCTTCTGAACAGGGGTGGGGATGGGGCAAAAATAGTCTCTTGCTCACTGTGTAAGCTGCCTTTCTTCAAACCAAAGTTGAGCTACAGGAATATGAATTTCTGGTCCTTCTGAATTACAAATGGAAGCAGCTTGCTCTTCTGTCCTCTCACCTTGATTGTGTTATCTCAAAGCTGAGGGCAATGGGCTGCTTGAGCCTACCTGTGGGACCCCAGCTGGCCTAGCCAGGCGAGGCAAGAGAGCCACTGTGGTCACCCTTTCAGGAGCCCCAGTTTTGACAGGGCTTCCAGTAGCCCACAGTGCAAAACTGAGCACATGGCCTCTTTCCTTGGCGCCAAGCTCCAGCAGGCCCAAGGAAGTCACTGCTTAGGGACTCAGGAAGATGAGGTAAGATAAAGGCTCTTAAGTGACAGGCCAATTCAGATTCTAACTCTCAACCTCCCAAAGAAACACAACAAACATAAAGCACTGCTGAAGAGGCAGGACTCCCAACTTTTACCTGGCCCTGTTGTCTTACCTCCCTTACCCACCTGTACTTCTGTCTTCCATAGGATGGAATAATCATGTCCCCACCCTACCTTCTGGGACTGTCACAAAGATAAAAGAGATCCTCCATTTTAACCTCCTAGGAGAGAAGCACTAAACTAACACAAGGTGTTATTAAAGTAAAGGGTTTGTAGATTGTAGATGAAAGGCAGTAGGTAAATAAAGAGCCTAAATATCACCCTCCCCAGAGAAAGGGAGAACTGGCTATTAGGGCAACAGTGGATGCTCCAGAGAAGGGATTAAAACATCCTTTCCCTCCCTGTGCCCTGCTGGCTGTCTCAATCCTTTGGAGTTGCAGCAACAAGCTGCTATGCAGCGGGTCTCCCCATTGGGGGTTGCCATAAAGAGAGAAGCCACTGTTAATGAGACCCTGACCCCATGCTCTTGAATCCAGGGGCTCTACTAGATTAAATACAGCTTCTCTCCCTTTCCATGGAGCCCTTCCTAGGGAAAAGAAGTGCTAAGAGACTTTTATATCAACTCTGGTCTCTAAGCTAGTCAATTACCTCAATGCTTTTAAGCAGAAGCAAAATTATAAAGAAGGGTCCTGGCCCTTGCCCTGCAAGCTTGTGTGTCTAAGACTCCAGGTTTTCGCTTTCCCTTGAAGCCTTTACAAAATCTACCCCTGCCTTCACCTACTTGCCCAAAGGCTGTCTGACTTGCTAAACAGAGGGAGTAGCCTTATTTGGAGTGAGTACAGTCTCAGGAAGAACTGTCAGAGACAGGGCTCAAGCCCTGGGAAGAAGACTGAGGTAGAGTCCTAGGCCCTCCCCAGAGATGCTTTATTACATGGTTTCATCAGTCATCGGTGATTATCTCCTATGCCCATGCGAAGAGACAGGAACATGTGTGTTATATATGGCAGACTGTTGCTCTTCTAGCTATGCAGTCAGACAGGAGCAGGGCAATGACTGGGTGCTTGGCTTCCCTGCTCTTGGGCAGGCTCTGAGATCCCAGCAGACGGCAATGAAAGCCTGGCAAACTGGGAGGCAGGAAT
Organism: Lepilemur ruficaudatus; assembly: GCA_963574885.1. Taxonomy (NCBI): domain Eukaryota; kingdom Metazoa; phylum Chordata; class Mammalia; order Primates; family Lepilemuridae; genus Lepilemur; species Lepilemur ruficaudatus. Next base: position 10,512 of record CAUYRT010007428.1, read on the forward strand.
GTTCAGGCATCAGTGACCTCCATATTCTGCAGCCGGTTTTCCAGGGTGACATCTCTTGCTGCCACTTTCTTTTTGCTGCCCTCATGTTGCTTCTTCTGCTTCTTTGATGGCTCCTGGTCAATGGGTGCAGGCTTCACAAAGGGGATCAGTTCTTGGAGTCCTGGGAGGGAAGAGCCAACCAAACGACCCATTGTTTCTCAGAGATGGGGACAATGATCTCTTTGAACAAAGGGGTCCCCTTAATAGGCACTGGTTTCATTTATTCTTTTCTTCCCTAGTCTGAATTTTAGCAGCATTTAAATACCATACCTGCACAGGCTACTTCCTCAGCCAGCCCCCCACATTGCCCAGCATTAGAGGGTAGACAGAATTTCAAGGCACTGTGTCTTAACAAGAAAACTTGGTACATCCTGAAGGGGGCCTGCTAATCAGAAGAGTGTGAAGACAGAAAAGAAGAGGGGGTAAAATGAGCTGAGCTGGGAGTTTTACCTGGTGGCATGAACTCCTTCAATTTCTCAGGCACAACGATGCCCTTCTCTGTCTGGTAGTTCTCCAGGATGGCGCAGATGGTACGAGTAGTGGCACACATTGTAGCGTTGAGCATGTGGACAAACTCCACCTGGGAATAGAGTGTCCCACAGGGAAAGTTAAACTCAACTCTTGGCTGGTCTCACTGATGACCAGAAACCATCCACTCAACCAGAACTCCCCCAACTCCAACTAAACAAATCAAAATGATGGGTTCTACCCATTATCAACTTTTTTCTAAACTTGAATCTGTTTGGTATTTATTCCACAGTAGACAACTCCAGATAGGTTCCTCACGCTTCCCTGAGTGACAAGTGGTAGGTCCCAGTATTTTGAGGAGTTGGGCCCTTTGAGGAAAGGAAGAAACTACTACTATGGCCTCTCCTTTTAACCCCTTCTGAGCCCCTGACTTGCAAAAGATTAGGGGGCCTGAAGATTGGGTTTGAAGAGATAAGCTTACAACCCAGACCTTCTTGGGTGAGAAGAGGGAAGACATTGCCTCCAACTTGTTCTGTGTAGATAAATGGAGATTATTCTTTCTCTGGAGTTAAGAAAAACAAAGCCAAAAAGAGAAAAGGTAGAATTACCTTGCAGAATAGAGCTAGATTTAGGTTTCTATTTAGAAGAATTCAGTCCTGACTCAGTAGAGAGGTCATTTTTAGGTTCCTTTTTTGGTACAGACTGAGAAGCTCAGATTTTCCCATGATGCTGGGAGCTAATGCTCCCCAGAGGCTGAGAAATAGGATGGATGCATTCTGTGCTGAAGCCCTGCTTCCCACCTCCCTGGGGGGCTGTCTACCTTGTCCATCATCTTCTTGGTCTGCCCGTATCGGATGCGGAGCCGGCGAGCCTGGTAATCTGTGCAGTTAGAACAGGAGACCAACTCACGGAAGGCTCCCGAGCCCGGAAACCAGGCCTCCAGGTCGAGCTTCTTACTGGCAGCATGATTCAAAGAACCTGTAAGGAAAAACCCCTAGAATTCATGGAGGGATGGTATTTCAGAAGGCTAATGTTTAGTGAGCCTGAAGAATCCTTTAATTCATGTCCTATCCCCAGAACGGAAACTGCACCCAGACAGGCTTATCACCAAACACTCCAATTGAGGAGAGTGTGATATTTTAATTAATATGGGTAATGAGCTGCATTGTGAGCTATTTCTTAGTGTGGAGGCTCAGTTGGTGAGGGTGGTGTCTGTGGGACACAGGAGAGGGAAGCTGAGAAGATGATGGGTCCCATACCTGAGACAATATTCACAATGTGGTAAGGGATCCCCAGAGACTGGTAGAACTCCTCTGCGGTGGCGATCATCTCTTCAAACATCTCCCATGACTTGTTGTCATGGGGCGATGCGTACACAAACTGTTCAATCTGCAGAGGGGGACCCAAGGAGATAGTGACAATTCACCTATAGGGTGAATAAAGGACAGAAGTGGGAGACATCTTTGCAACGAAGACCTAGTCCTACACTATAGAGAGGCAGCAAAGCTGGGCCTCCAGCAACAGGGACTGGACTGCAACAAGAACAAATGCTTACACAGAAAGCTCGCCACATACACATGCCAGCCACTGTTCTGAGTGCTCTGCACATGGTAACTAGGACAATTCTCACAGTAGGCCTGGAGTGGTAGGCACTATTATTATTGTCCTCCTTTTTCAGAGGCAGAAGCTGAGCACAAAGAGGTTACACAGCTTGTCCAATGTCATATAGCTGGTAAGCGGTGCAGTAGGCATTTGTTTTCAGGCTATCTAGGTCCACAATCTGTACTCCACTCCACCACATACTTCCCAGCCTCTTCCCCAGAAACACAGACGTAGCAATGAGAAGAAAAGTGGGGGCCACGATGCGCCCGAGCAACATAGATCCTGTCTCTCCTCTAACCACCCTGGACAGACAGAGGGTTCCTCTGCTTACCCTGACCTGCTACTCACCTTCTCAAACTGATGGACTCGAAAGATGCCACGGGTGTCACGGCCGTGCGAGCCCACCTCCTGGCGGAAGCAGGTGGACAGGCCGGCATACTTGATGGGCAGGTCCTCTGGCCGGAGCCACTCGTCCCGGTGCAGGGCAGCAATGGGCTGCTCTGAGGTGGCAATCAGGTATTTCTCATCATAGGAGTTGTCATCGGACTTTTCACTGCCTTTGCCAATCACCTGTGGAAGCAGGGACCTATGCCAGTTAAGAGTGACGGAGGACCTTGGCTAGAACAAGAAACTACAGGAAAGATACAAGGGACAGGGCAGGAAGAATATTCCTAAACCCCTGCCTGGGAGTGGGGAGAGAATGCTAGGAGGAGGAGGTAATGGGTCAGTCCAAAATGGGGTCCCTGATAGAAATCAAAGGAATGCAAATTAAGGGAAGTATTTTTCACTTATCTAATAAGGAAAACACAAGGTTTATTGACTGTTTATTGTCAAAGTTACTTATTTATTGACACTAAGAAAGGAAGTCCCCTAAATACTCAACAAGGGAAGAGCTAACTATCCTATGTCCAGTCAATGTAATATCATACAACCATTAAAAATGATTATGAAGACCATGTGATAAAACAGAAGAACCCTTTTAGGCCGGGCGCGGTGGCTCACGCCTGTAATCCTAGCACTCTGGGAGGCCGAGGCGGGCGGATTGCTCGAGGTCAGGAGTTTGAAACCAGCCTGAGCAAGAGCGAGACCTCATCTCTACCAAAAATGGAAAGAAATTAATTG